>OMLP01032098.1:2577-24518 GCA_900302685.1 Spondyliosoma cantharus | reverse complement strand
GTTCAAGTATCTTGGGGTCTTGTTCACGAGTGAGGGAAGGACGGAACGCGAGATTGACAGGCGGATCGGTGCAGCGGCCACAGTAATGCGGTCGCTGTATCGGTCTGTCGTGGTGAAGAGAGAGCTGAGCCGAAAGGCTTACCGGTCAATCTACGTTCCTACCCTCACCTATGGTCATGAACTTTGGGTTGTGACGGAAAGAATAAGATCCCGGATACAAGAGGCCGAAATTAGTTTCCTTTGCAGGGTGGCGGGGCGCACCTTTAGAGATAGGGTGAGGAGCTCCATCACCCGGGAGGAGCTCGGAGTAGAGCCGCTGCTCTTCCACATCGAGAGGAGCCAGCTGAGGTGGCTCGGGCATCTGTATCGGATGCCCCCTGGAGGCCTCCCTCGGGAGGTGTTCCAGGCATGCCCCACCGGGAGGAAGAGACCCCGAGGAAGACCCAGGACACGCTGGAGTGACTATGTCACCCAGCTGGCCTGGGAACGCCTTGGGATCCTCCTGGAGGAGCTGGAAGAAGTGTCCGGGGAGAGGGAAGTCTGGGTGTCCCTGCTCAGACAGCTGCCCCAGCGACCCGGCCCCGGATAAGCGGAGGGCAATGGATGGATGGATGGATGGAGGGAGTTACCCACAACAGTGTTACCCCAGTTACCCCAATCAGTGGAAGCCCTTTAAGTCAATTCCTAATTGATTTTCTAGTAAAATCAGTCTGTTTATTAAACAAAACTTAATGGCCTTTGAACCATTACATGGAGTGTTTTTCCCTGTAACCTCTGAATGAATGTGTTTATATTTGTGTATTCATGTTTTTTTAATTACATTTTTACAATTTTTTTATATTCTAAAATGGAAAATGGGAAGTCTTAAACAGTATGGTTAAATGTCTCAAAGTGCTTTCCCGTTCTTCTTCTTCATTTATAGCATTTTGGGCCCTTGCGACATCTCATATTCAACCACTTACCAAACAACACAACACAAGTTGTTCCAGGAACAATGCTGAGACAAGTTGCAAAGCTGTGACAAGTCGCAAAGCTGTGACATCACCACAACCTGATTGGTCGGTTGCAATAATGTTTCTGGAACAACACCAACACAGCGATATTAGAAACACCTAGGGGGACATTGGGGTTGGGCCTTCCTCCAAATTGTTTTTAAATGTTATACATTATATATTACCCTCAGCCACTCAGTGTTTTCTTTCCATGTCTCCTTTCACCAGACTCATACTCGGCAGCAGGCAGCGAGGGCAGCATCTCCACCTCTGTGGCATCCCTGCCCCCGCAGGCATCAGGAAGCTCGGCCCCCAGCTCTCCGGGCTCCAGGCGCTCTGTGAGCACTCTGAAGAAGTGGCTCACAAACCCTGTGCGCAAGCTCAGCGCCGGGGCCACTGCCAAAGGGGAGCGCCAGGTCCGCAAACTTGAGGGAAAGCCTCTACCTCTTCCGTCTCACAGTAACAGCCAAGACCTGGGCAGCCCTGTGAGGCCTGAAGATACTCTCACCATCCTGCCTGTCACACACAGAGAACTGGTAAGAACTGTTTTTTCTTGGTCATGCAAACTAATCAAACAAGGCTTTGTATGTTGACGTTATGCTTGCCGATGAACCACCTTGTAAGTAAACTCATTATTAGGAATTATTACACATGGATGCTTTGTATGAACTGGTTCTGAAGTAAACACACAAAGCTTGCATAAATCCCAACTAAAGCCAACAACCTGACTGTGGCTTGTTTATATAGTTCAGGAATATGAGCGGAGACAGGGTTGATGTGGAGTTGATCCAGGGAGGACTAAGTATCATGGCAGGTGGTGATGTTGTTATATAACAGCAGCGCTGCAGGTTCAGCCTGCAGGAGCTCACGCTGCCATGTTCTGTGACTCGTGCTCTCCGTGCAGCTGCCTCTGTGTGCTGCAGACATTTTGCATCATGTTTATATTATGTTTTTTGACATTGTGTGTTTGTGTGTGTGTGTATGTGTGTGTATGTTGCAGGAGTGGAAAGATGGCCTTGCAAGCCCCGAGGACCTGTCACCGGCTACACTACAGTCCCCCAGCTACATAACTGACTCGCTGATTGGCTGCACTTCACTGCCAAACACCCAGGTCTGTCTGCATGACGTGCTCTAAATCTAATACAATATAACACAGATATCTGTCATCACGCACTACTTTAGTCGTGTAGAAATTAAATCAAGAAAAAGCTATCTTTGTATCTTAAATGACAGGATGGAGACTGCCCATGGTTTGTGGTTTGTAGCTGACTGTAGACTGTAGAGAGGAGTAGCAGTGATACTCTGAGAGAGCACCCAGCCTCAGTGACATCAGTATTGTTTGTCTCCATGGCCCTCCAGCCAGATCTGGAAATGACTAACTCTGCTGCTGCTGCTTCTGCTGCTGCTGGCAGAGCTCAGCTATCAAGCTAAACAAATACACAGATGCACAAAGGAGCTCTGCATTCTGCAACCACACAACCAAAGATTTATAGCCCCATACATAGTACACACATATGCAAGGGAGTCCAAATGAACACAAGCCTGTCTCAGAGCAGGTCGATGCACCAGAGGACCAGAGGGCAGGGTTTGACAGCGACCTGTTTGATGCATGACTCACACTCAACATGTTACAAAAGGACATGCCTGGAGAAAAATAGGAAAATAGTGCAAGACGGCAGATGTGATGAAAGATGACTCCGCTGCTGCCAAGTGACAGAGGACTCTATGTGTGCGCGTACACTTTCATTTCTCCATCAAACACTCAGTCAGTTGCTCGTGGCAAAGGAGCGTCTGGTGTTCAGAGGGTCCCCTCTCAGTGTGAAATGGAAGCATGGCAGAGAATGGATTTCACTTGAGCATGAATCATCTGTGTCTGAGCCCTATCAATACACAGTAAAACAATAGCTGAGCATTGTGTAGAGAGTCTCCTGTTTGTGAATCGACACCAGACCACTTAAATCCTAATTTCAGTCTCAACAACACATCAGAAGCCATTAACGCGATTACATCACAGGGATGAGGTCAGCGCTTTGGTGTTTTCACTGCCAATCTTTGGAGAGAGGTATAGAGGCAGAAGGAGAGAGATTGAATTATGTAAGTATGTCAATTCCAAGCTACACGTCCAGTGTTATATACATTGTTGTTCTTCCCCTTTTCTTCACACCATTTTCTCTAATATCATGACCACAGTAGAAAATTGTTTTTTGGCTAGAAAGTTCTTGCTATGTAAGTCAGAGATGTGGTTCCCTATTCAAAAGAATATTCATTAACTAACCTAGTACTAGGTAGAGTACGTACAGTCTGTCAAACTGACCCAAAAAACAAATAACTGCCGCTTTCAAGCCATCCCTCGCTTCGTGGCACTGTTAACAATGCTGTTAAATCACAGTTATCAGCACTTGAGACCATTTGCGTTCCTCCTCAGCACGGTACCATACCTTTGATTTGTTCTTGCACGTCTAAAGATTGATGGGCCCTTTGAATGTGCTGCTCCGTCCCGTTACAAAGTAAGAACTTGCTGATGCCGTTGCTGGAAAACACAGCAAATGTTCCCAGGTACAACTGGTGTTCAAAACATCACATTTAAAGTTGTAAAGATTAGTATTCCTTTATTAAACCCTGTTAATATCACTTAAATACTGCTGATTTGCAGCCTTTTGTGTGGTTTTCTGTCCAGAAATCACCTTTAATATCAGGATTTTTTAAAGAGGAAAACTCTTCATTGATTATTTTTACTTGAGACTTGACGCTAAAGATTTTCTTTCGTTCTTTATTGATGGAACTGTTAGGATCGATTTCTTTTAAAGATCCTACACAAGAGAATGACCTCAGCTTTCACTAAAACTGTTGTCATTTTTTTTTTTTTTTTTTTTTATCGGCTTCTGAGTAGAAAAACAAAACTTGCAACAGAGGGAGACAAGGGGAATTTTCCTGTGGGCTTTGCCACAGCACATCTGGAAGTGATCTGGGAGCCAGGGAGACCTGTCAGCCTGGCTGGAGCACTCCTAGCGGGGCAAGACGAGTTAGGGGAGCGAAGGTCTTTATGGAGCCTCTCTGTCTCTCCCCGAAGCTCTCTTCTCTTTACTTCACTTCATCACTTTCATTCTTTTTCTCTCTCTCTCATACATCACGGTGACAGAAGTGAAAGCTCACAACTTGGAGACGCCAACAAGTTTGTCATGAAGATGGCAGGTGAACAAGTTGAACAAGTTGAGGGAAGAGAAAGTTCTGTCCTTTTTTCTATTTGTTTATATGTCTATCTATTTATTTCTCCATGAGGCCCGCCACCTGCCAGGGGAGTTAGGCAGGGATTAGGCGTAGTTCTGTGGTGTGTGTGTGCACAGGTTTGTGTATGTGTTTAAGGTGGGGAGGTTCTGCTTGACTAGGGCAATGGAACACAGGGATTTAGGTGTAGACAGACAGCTGCCCCTATATGTTTACACCGTCAGGAAAGAGCGAATGACCTCAAAGAAATGGCTGAAAAACATGTCTAAAAATAGAGGGAGGAACTCTGTAAGAAGTCATTTGTCACTGAGTCATTTTACAACCACACAAAGGAGCGAGTATTATGAGAGAGAACTAGGTTACCCACACTTGAGGGCTGTTTACAGATGTGTAGCATGTGTCCATTGAGTTGGTGATGATTTCATTCTTGCGGGCTTTGTTGCGGTGTGCACAATGACTCTATATTTGCACCAGGACCCCTGCAGGAAATAATATCAATTCCAGGAAAAAGCATGAAAAGGAGGTCATGTATGTAACGCATGAACACAATCGATTAGATCAGAGCAACCTTGGGTTTATCCTGCATTTCTCTTTGCAGCCAATAAGGCAGTACAGACACATTTGCTATAAAAACGAGATAGTGTATGATGTATTGACGTATGCGTTTGAATCCTCATGTGGCAAAACAAGATAATTTATTAATCCACACGTAAATCATAAATGTAACGCCATTGTCAGCAGGTGAACAGTAATTGTATTCCTCTTCCTCTCAAGCCAAACCTCCATCGAAAGCTTCACAGCTTTTATTTGTCATCTCCTTCATCTGTGGAGCCTGTTGCTCCCTCTAACTCTTTTTCTGTTAATCTCTTTCTCTCCATCTCTCTGTGGCTGATGTGCACAGCACGGATCATTAACGGTGACTATCTGAATCTGATCTTCTTATCATTCAATCTCTGTTCCTCGTGTCTCGCTGCTCTCCCTGGTCACCTTGGCAACCTGCATCATTATCGTCTCTCTCCCGCTCTTTATCTCCCCCTTGCTTACTTTGTTCCTGGCATGATGCACAATACTGGCACCGGACCTTTGATAAATAGTCTGTCTGTCTGTCTGTCGGTCTGTCTCTGCCTCTTCAGGACACTCAGTCCACCAGTGTTCTGCCGGATGACAGCGGCTCCGTCTTGATGGACGACACATCCAGCCAATGGTCGGCTGCGGCTGACACAGAGGAGGAGAGAAGGAGTGCCTTAGAGAAAAGCATGTACGTGTTTTGGCCATGATGCTGCCACATATTCTGTAAATAAACAACAAGATTATAATTCAAGAGTGCAGCTGCCATCTAGGAATGTGTTAGAGTTCACCATATGCCTTGGAAAAAAATCTTCATCTTATCATGGTCATTATGACAATTTTTACATATTTGCTAAGTAGCACTAAACACAAAGAGCGACTGAGGCTGCTGGGAATGTCACGCAGCAGACAAGTGTTTGACTAACCAAAATTATGACCTCAACTTTTGTGGCGCTCTTTAAAAAAGTCAAGGGAACACCAAAGTCGTTAGGACGCATCATTTGGGAACCAAGAATGCAACTGTCCAATAATTCAGTCTAGACTGAACTCGTGGACCAGACTGACCTTGTCCTCCTCAGAGCAACAAATCTTTTCAAAACTATTTTAGGGAAGTTTATGAGCGCAATAAGAATGTATCAGTCTTATTACAATACAAATCAGAATTTTTCAGAAGTTGCTGTCTTTCTTTAACAGAAGACATTCTGACATGTCACAGTAGGAAAAAGCACAGATGCTAACAGTCAAATGAATAAAGCCTGAATGTCATTTTGCTGCCTCAGTTTTAGGGACCTGGTATCGTGCATGCTGGTTAAATGTCACATTGTTATTACAGGGAGCCTTTAACAGAAAGTAGCCTATGTTAATGTGATTACTGGTGCTTTTACTTCTATGACAAGGTTAATGTCTGCTCTGGAAAATCCTCACAGGGCAGGTCACTGCACTAAAATTGAAAAAAATTTAATGTTTCCCCTCTCACTTTTTTATTTATCTGAGAAATTTCACTGGATGTTTCATGAGACGTAGCTATTGGATTTGATGCTACATACAGGGAAAACAGAGAGGGTTCTGGGTCATTAGGCCACATTTGTAGCAGGTACCTGGGTATTTATTGTTTATTATTCACATTTCAAAATCATCTTAAAAGTCTTAAAGATATTTATTCATTTGTTCATTTATTTAAGCATTTTATTATATAATGATATATTTATTAAGCATTAAGTCATTTAATTATTTATACATTTCTTAGTCAAGCATTTTGTTATGTAGCTATTTATTTATTAATTTATTTGGGCATTTAGGTATTCAATTATTTATGTTTTTATTTCATTTTGGCTCTATAAAAAGTCCACTCACTAGTGCTGCTCTCTCCAGAGCTGTCAACCACTTTTTGACCAACGATCCATACTCAGGTCATGTGATGAGCTATTTCTCCACTGCCTGTGAGATGCAGTTAAAAAAACTAGAGCTAGAAACTTTTATTTCCAGGGTGAGCTTGAAATTTCACACTTTCAATGATCAACTGATCTGCTGTTTGCTGACTACGTATGTTACTCTAATAAGTTTGATTTAATAGAGAGAGTTTTGGATGCTTTCTCCATTTTCCTTTGAACTAGTAAGAAAATCAAATAATCCCTTCCAGGAAACTTTCTACCAAATTCCAATTGAGTATCATTCTGGAGCCCTTTCTGGAAAAATAATAAGGAAACTGGGACTCGTAAAATCAAGTGCTAACGATATTTTTGCAGTTTGCAAAATAAATACTCATACACTAATCCTTCCTCATTTGTATCTTCACAGGTATGTGCTGAAGGAGCTTATTGAGACAGAGAAGCACTATGTGGCAGACCTGGGGCTCATAGTGGAGGTAAACCTTGCAAGTCTGCCAGCTCAGAACACACACACACACACACACACACACACACACACACACACACACACACACACACTCTGCACTGACAGAGAAGAGGGAACTTAGTCATCCACCCAGTCTGTCAGAGAGAAAGCTCTAAAGCCTTATCATCACAATTCCTCCACACTTTGGTCTGCCTCCATCCCACCGTCTGCAGTCTTAAGCAGATTTTGTGAGTTATTAGCTTGAAGAGTATAATGTTGCGATCCATCTCCCGGTGCCTTAAATAACTGGAGGTATTTTGGTTCAGAGAAGAATTCTTGCCATCTGAAAGTTAATAAAAGCTCAAGAATAGCTGGTGTGTGATTGTCGCAGTGTGTTATATATGTTTTGGAGGTGTGAACAGACGTCAGCAGCTCTGTGGTTTCCTTGCAGGGCTACATGAGCACAATGAACTCCAAAAGTGTCCCGGAGGACATGAAGGGAAAAGACAAGATTGTTTTTGGGAACATTCACCAAATATTTGACTGGCATAAAGAGTAAGTTGCATTTATATATTTGATGCATTTGATCTCAAAATGTGGAGGAAAGAAAAAAAAGCATGTTTGCTCAAGTTGCATTCAAAGTGAAAGACAAACAGGGATTTGTAGAGTATTGTGTTTGTGGCTGAGCGGAGGACAAAGGAACAATAGGTCAGAAGACAAATCTGACCTTCCGTTTTGGGAATGATTGCTTGTGTGTGTGTGTGTGTGTGTGTGTGTGTATGTGTGTTTGCTGTGTGTGTGTGTGTGTGTGTGTGTGTGTGTGTGTGTGTTTTCTCTCTGTAGCTACTTCCTGGGAGAGCTGGAGAAGTGTTTGGCAGAGCCGGAGAGGCTGGCTCAGCTCTTCATTAAACATGTGAGTATGACTGCCATGCTGGCACACACACACACACACACACACGCACACACACACACACACACACGCGCGCGCACACGCACACACGCACGCACACACACACGCACACACTCACACACTCACACACCCGTCAGTGGAAGTGTGTCTGGGTCTGCTTCCTTGTGCTGTTTGGCGTGAGGGTAAACAGAGCTAAGAAAACATGTGGAGCTCCTGTTTATCCCATACTGTACCTCTCTCTCTCTCCTTCTCTCTCCGCTGCCAGCATCTCTCCATCCACTTCTCTGTTACTGATACGTCTCAGTCCGGCCTGTGTTTTCACAACAGCGCACATGGCAAATACTCACACACGCACACATAAACGACACACTGGCAGATTTCCAGTCTGGGCTGGACCGGTCAGGAAACACCAGGGAAAAACAGCCAGAAAAGGACGAGGAATAACAAACCCTCAGCTGAGGCTGTCTGATAGGAGGGCTTTATTCCACCCAAAACTGTGGCCCACTTCTTCCTACATATCTTGGTGATGCATGCAAGACAGAGTCGAGTAAAATAGAATAGTAGGGTCACAGAGTTTATACAGCGAGCAAAATTAGATTAATGCTTATTGGTTATGTGGTGGCACATGCAGACTGCGCATACACGATGGGTAATTTGACCAACTCGGCTTTGCTTCTAGCCTGAAGATGATTAAGTTAAACATCTCTCTTTACTCTTTGCTATATTCACTCTTTCTGTCTGCGGCTCTTTAACAATTCAATAAGGCTCAGCCCAGTGGATAATCAACTTAAAAAGCCTGCGGTGGAAGAAAAAAAAAACTTGTAACTGAATCTAAGCATGGTGTCAAACTGAGAAAACAAGCAGACGGCGAACACGCTCCTAATGAAAAGCAGCTTTAAAACAAGGGGTGTGTCACCGACGTGCAACATGTGTGCTCATATAAACACATGTAAACACACAGCCGCAATGCAGGTGGGCAGATGCGCGCAGCTGTCCTCTGCAGTGTTACATGATGTCCATATTCAGGTGGAGCAGCTCGCCGGTCTCCAGGTTACAGAGCCATGCAGCCTGTTGCTAGGTACGGTCTCCTTTCAGCAGGCTCTGGTTACACCGAGGGTAACCTGGGTGAATTATACATAACCTGATGCTCATCTACATTAAACTCCATTAGAGCTCTCAGGACCGCCACATCTGCACTCCCCAAGCCATTTAGTCACAGAAGAGTAGGCGCTAACCAGACAGAGTTGACTTCAAAGGAACCAACAAATCATTACTGCTCTGCTCCCAAAAGCAGCCAGAGTCACTGCACATCGATTCTTGCTCACATTCAGGGGCATTTTCATTTATCTGTTATGCAATTAAAGAAGGATTTTTCCCACAGAGTGGCTCAAGTTTAAGTCTGTTTTTTTTTTTTTTTTTTACTTTGTTACTAATTTGTATAAGACATTCAACTGAATGATTTTCCAATGATATGTTTGTTTGTTTGTTTGGTGATGCAGGAGAGACGCCTGCATATGTATGTCGTATACTGTCAGAACAAGCCCAAGTCGGAACATATTGTCTCAGAGTATATTGAGACGTACTTTGAGGTGAGTGGCGTAACTTTTTATTACCCTCTACAGCTTTTCAATTAATCGATCAAGACTTTGTTGAAAGGTGAAAACCAGCAAATTCACACATACGTGAGACTTTAGACAGCAAATGTTTGGAATTAATTAAAGATCCCCTCCACACATGTATTAAGACGTGCAAAGATAAGTTCACTGGTGCTTGTCTCCCCAGCCAACTGCAACTTATTTTGTTTTTTGTAGTAAAATGAGATGGTGCTCGAAAGATACTCCTTATTTCAACTTCATAAATCAAGCTTCCATGTCACACTTTCAACGCAAGCGACAGGAGTGAAAATAGAAAAAGGGTGTCAGTCTTAAAACATCACATAATGCAAACCAATCTGATTTCGCTGCTGATGCTTGCTCATGTCGCTTGCAATTTAAACATCATGCTAGAATGGCAGCTACTCCTTTTCCCTCATTAAGAATGACAGTATATGAATATGCAAATGCTTTTTATTTCACAAGTTTAACTGCAGGACACAAGATGTCTCCTACGTCACTGTAAAGTGCATTCTCAGTGTGTGTGCACTGGAGGATTCAAGTTACCGCATCGCACTTGTTTATGCCGAATACTCGACCAGGAATGGCTTACAAACTAGTTGTGATGTCACAATTCCTGCTCGTAGGCCCCGCCTATTACAGTCTAATTTTCACCGAGCACATAGAAAATGAACACTTTCATTAATAAATGTGAAAACAGCCTTCTAGTGTCAAACTCTGCACATGCATCATTCTACACAGTGAACGTCAAACATTCAACGGTAGGAACATAAAGAAAAACACATTTTAAGTGTAGAAGGACTTTACTGTAATACATGACCTAAACTGTAAAAGCTGTCTTTGATCATATTGACTAATTAATTCAGGACAAACACTTACCCATGATGCACTGGCCACCTGCCACTCAGGCCTGTAGCTACTCAGCTATTTAGTATGCAATGATGTCTAACAGTTCCCATACTATATATTATACATGGCCATGTGGGTGTCTTTTCCTCTGCCATTTATTATTCAGATTGTTATTAGTTCCTTTACATTGACGCAAGACAAACAATCAGTATAATCCCTGCGATGTATTGTCTATGAGGGTTTCAATTGGCCATTAGCTGCTGTTCTCTGTGCCGCGGCTGTCATGCTGACTGGTGTCGTGTTGTTTGTGTCTGTCTCCGCTGTCAGGAGTTGCGGCAGCAGCTGGGCCACAGGCTGCAGCTGAACGACCTGCTCATCAAACCTGTCCAGAGGATCATGAAGTACCAGCTGCTGCTCAAGGTGAAAAGCAGACACACTGCTGCGCTGTTGATCACACACCAAACTTACTACGCACATACCGGTGTTTACTGTGCAGCTGTCCGACACGCAGCAGGGTCAGTCACAGGGTTGTAAACATACAATGTGCATTCACACACACGCGCATACGCCCCTCCGTCAAGAAACACTGACGACACACCGGACATATTATCTGTTCAGCCAGAGACAAGGAAGAGGAAAATTACATAATGAAACAGAGGATTTAGACAATCATATTTAAAAGTCTTTGAAGATGATCATAAAATGACATCCCTGGTATAAAACTTTGCCCTCTGGCATTTAAATGAAAGGTGGGTTCAGCCCCCATAAATACTCCTCCAGATGTCCTCACCTTACTCTGAGCAGTAAACCTGGAATGCTCTGTGACCATGCTGTGTTTATTTGAGCAGGACTTCCTCAAGTATTACACCAAAGCTGGGATGGACACAGAGGAGTTGGAGGTTGGTCCTGATTCATAAATACAAAGTTTAAAGGTTGATCTTTGTACGTGTGCAAAATCTTTTATGAGTGTTCTTGAAAACAACCTGGCTTTTGTCTTTTAAACAGAAAGCGGTTGAAGTGATGTGCTTTGTGCCAAAACGTTGCAACGATATGATGAACGTGGGCAGACTACAAGGCTTTGAGGTACGTCTCAGGAATTTAGACAGTCTTCAAAACATTTTTCATGCCAACTATTCAGCCCGTGAAAACCACACCACCTCCTCCGTTCGTTGTGTTTGTCTTTCACCGTGGTACCAGGGGAAGATCACGGCCCAGGGCAAGCTGCTCCAGCAGGACACCTTCACCGTCACTGAGCAGGACAGCAGCTTCCTGTCCCGAGCCAAGGAGAGACGGGTCTTCCTTTTTGAGCAGATGGTCATCTTCAGTGAACCAATCGACAGGAAGAAAGGTTTCTCCATCCCTGGATACATCTTTAAGAACAGCATCAAGGTTTGTGACTCAGTTGAGGAAGCGCATTTTACTCCCAGGTTACGAGTTACACAACAGATCCCCACTAATTCCTGTCCAAATCAGCACACGTTACATAATCCCACGGCAGGGATTTTTTAGAGGCTTGCATGTGTTAGTTGAAGTATTTAACAAGCAACTCAGCAGGCTGGACTCCTCACAGATGCTAATCAGATGTGATATGTTCCAGGTGAGCTGCCTGGGAGTGGAGCCCAGCGTCGATGGCGAAGATGCCCCCTTTGTGCTGACATCACGCAACCCTGACGGGAGTGTGGTGCGCTTCCAGCTGCAAGCCACCTCCCCCGACATCTGCCGGGCCTGGGTCAACGATGTTGTTCAGATCTTGGAATCCCAACGCAACTTCCTCAATGGTAAGTCCCAGCTGAGCTCTGGAGACGACACCGCATCCCCCCTAATCCATACATCATGCTCCATCTTATTTTCTTCTTATTGTCAGAGCACAGGCATTGTAAGCAGTTGAATCAGTTTAGTCTTTTCTGTGGAAGCCCATCAAAAGTAAAAAAGTAGTCATTGTAACTTAACATGATTAGACAGAAAATCACAAGATAGATATTACAACCAGGACTCCAAACAATTTGGGATTCTGTGTAAAAACTAGAATAGAATGTGATAATTTGCTATCCTCTCAACTGAAAACAGTACAGAGACTGTGTGGAAAATTAAAAAAGATAAAGTGTTTTAACTCATCAACTGATAAACATTATTATTATGATTGTGATGACAGCAACATGTTTCAAACAAGATGGGATACAGGCATCAAAAGACTGAGAAAGTTGTAAAATGCTCCAAAAAAAAAACCACTGTACAGGTGAAAAGGTTCCTAGGTGACAGGTGGCAGTATGATGATTGGGTGTGAAGGAAGAATCCTCGAAAGGCTCAGTCATTTTCGCAAGTGAGGATGTGAAACACACTTATAAAGGTATTATAAAAAGGTATTATAACTGGGCTCAGACACAATTCGTTAAACTGTTGATTTAGATATGATTGTATTCCGTTTTTATTAACATTTTACAGTGTCACAACTTTTTTTTTGTAGATGCAATTGTAGGTTGAAAATTTTAGTTTTTGGATCTCATAATCTTAAAAATTGACCTAGATTGTGACAAGGTATATAAAGTTTTACTTATCAACTTTAGTTTATTCAGGTCATTCCTTCACTTCCTGGTGAAAATGGACTTCCATTCTCTTAGATCGTTTCGTTTTCGTTTTCAGGAGGCTTCCGTCAGGCAACGTACCTCCCAGTAATTGAAAAAGGAAAGTTATATATGTTCAAGAGTATACAGGAAAAAACAATCTTGATCTTGATCTTAGAAGTAGCTGGTCAGTAGGATTCTCGTAAATACAATCCGCTTAAACAGCCAAGCTTAAAACATTTGAATGAAGTGTGAGTATTAATGTGCTTAGCAACAGACTTAACTAATGAATGGGCTAATATGCCTCCCAGCCAGATAATCATAGGGCTGGAATGAGGTTGTTGGAGGGCTGTATTGGCCCATGGGTGGTCAGTTGAATAGGACTGCACTAGAATATAGCTGTTAGCATATATAAATGTTAATGTATTTTTTGGCAACTACCTCCTTTGGGTATCTATAAATGAAGGCTGGTATAAAAAAACATAAAAACACAGTTGTAATCATATAAAATATGTCTTCAGAGAAGTTTAACATCACATAATAGTTGTGATAAACTTTTTACTCAGACTTTTATGTAATTCAGATAAGTGTAGAAATTTGTAACAGCTGTCTCTGTTCCTCTTTGTTTTTCAGCCTTACAGTCACCTATTGAGTACCAACGGCGAGAGAGCAAGTCTAACAGCCTGGGCCGCTGCATGAGGCCCCCTCTGTCTGCCGCCAGTGCCCTTCGGCCCCACTCCTCCGCCTCCATTGACCGCCACAAGCTGCCCTCCCTTCATTCTCACAACACCTCCCTGCCTGCGCTCTACCTGCCCAGCCAAGGCCAGGGCCAAGGACCCAGCGAGACATACTCACAGCGTGACGTAGGTTTTCTTAAGCTGTCTCTCCATATTTCTATTCATGAGACACCTGAGACACTGCCAGGCCCTGCTTTCCTCCTAAGCTTTTTTGGCTGCAGGGACTGGATGATTTCACAAATGGAATCATAATAAACAGCAAATGGTGTTGTGTGCATGCTGTGTTAGTGATCGACCTGCCTGTTGTTTGCATCTGCAGCTCGCTGTGGTCCAGCCATGCCCTGCTGATTCCCACACTGTTTCCCCGTCACACGTCCAACTGGGCTTCGCTGATCAGCCAAACTTTCAAGCTGTGTCAAATGGGCTGTACACACCCACCACACAAAGTGCACAGGTGGTGTATATGCATGCATGTACAGGCAAAGCTGTCTCTTATGTTGCATATGACATTTGATTATTTTTGCACGTAGCTGAATGCTGTGCTCCTGGGTTGTCTGGCAGTCATTATTCAACACCAGCATTGGGAAAAAAATTAATGACAAAACAAGCCACAGGAAGCGAACCACTGGGGAAATAATGGACCATTGTCTCACAATAATTCCAATGTGCTCATTAATGTTAATTAAAAGATGAAAGACTTTAGTAAATTGTAACCATTTATTTCGACACATAAGGTGCAGAGTTGTTGAGTCATAAGAAGAGTTACTGCTCCCCCTCTTGGATGAAGAAGGAATTAAAAAAAAATAAGTATTTTTTTTAAGGTAATTGATTACGATGCTGAATACAAAGAAGGGAAATTCCACAAACATTGACACAAAATATAACATTTTGCCAAATTTCAGGCCTGTCTGTCTTTTCTTTGACTTCTTTTTTTCCCCCATCTGGCCGGTCAACAATGGCAGCATCCTGTTGTTGTGCTTTACATTACCATTAGCAAGTCTCCCCTCTGTCATCAGTGGGCTGTGTGTGTGGACAAGCCAGCAGTTGTTGCTCCCCACCTCTCTCTGTTTACTCAGACTGAGCAGGCTTGGTACAGAACAAACAGGAAGCAGGCTGAGCCAGACAAGGAAATCAGAAGGAGATGCCTATCAAAGGCAGATAATCGTTTCCCATACGTCGTCTGGGGTGAATAGATGGAGCTTGGGCCAATGCATTTTTAAACTGGAGCCGAACAAGAAAAAAATCCCTATAAACTCTTTTTCAATTAAATGATTAGCAAGTTATTTATACCTACGGCAGCTTACCTTGATATGTTGTAACTCAATTTCAGTAAAAGACACCTTTCTGTACAATAATTATAATTAGCTAATTCTTACCCAATTCAACATCAGCCTGTGTGTCCGTCTCATTTCTCCGCGGCCTCTCTACGATTAGCTCTTGTCCACTGTGCCCACCCCTCTCTCCCTCCAGGCCCAGGCCCAGTCACTGTTAAAATTACTTTTTTTAATTTAAATGACCAATAATTCCAAACAAGCCAGCTCTGTCGTGCTATCAACTGACATTTGCATCCTGTGGTTATGTGTTTGTACGCGTGTGCACTTGCATGCTTTTGTTCCATACCTCTCAAAAGTAAACTAATTAACCTACTTGCAATTCACTACACTTTTTAAAAGTACACTGAAGTGCAACTCAAAATAAATCAACTTTAATGTGCACTGTATACTTAAGAAAGTGTCCTAATAGTGTTGTAAAAAGGGACATGAAAATAATTCTATTTGTCGAAAGTGAACTAACTCCCCGATGTAAGTTTTTTCAATTTAGTACAAAAGTACAACTTGAAACGAACAACTGTTTGGAGGTCTACTAAAATATATCTAGTGGAATTAAAGTTCACTTCAAGAAAGCATACTGACAGTGACAAGTACACTTTCTGTAAGTACACTGAATTACTACCATAAGTATTTGCAATATAGTTGTTATGTATGTAGTTTATAGTGTTATTGTGTATATTGGTAAGAATATGATGTTGGTATATTTTTTTGTTAAATACATATCTTTTACCTGCAGATAATGCAGTTCTTTTAAGTATAGTTGCAATGCACTATTGCAAATATGAGTATATTTGATATGGAGTAAAGTATACTGTATTCAATGTATAGTATATTTGAATAGTTTAGTATAAAAATTAAAATAAAGTTTAAATAGTACAACCCCGATTCCAACAAAGTTGGAGTTCTGTGTAAAATATAAATAAACAGAGCTAATGAACATTCAGTAATGTGCAATTTTACAGCGTTTACCAGCCCATGTTATCATGTGTTTCACACAGTGGTGAACCTCACCCCATCCTTACTTGTGAGTGACTGAGCCTTTCAACTATTATATTGCCTTTGCATTATATTCAATTGAGTTAATGTCAACAAGGAAAAGAAAATTAGCAATTTTTAAAAATAAATCTATTTTGGAATCAGGGTGGAATCAGATGTGTGAGTTTAGTATGGGGAAGCTCTTTATAACTGTGCGCCGAATATTCCCTCTCTCCCCAGCAGAGAGCAGGAGAGGGCTGCCGGAGGGGTCAAGCTACTGACGCTGGGAGCCAGCCTCCACCGTCGGGCCCCTCAGCTGGACGACGGCCCAGCAACCTGGCTCAGTTAGCCGAGGATGACCTATGAACTCTGACACTGTCTCCTGGGTCAGGAGGACAGCAGCTAAACGCCTCAGATGTGGAGGACTTGTCTACTGTCTGTTTATGCCAGGCTGGACTCTTACCTGGTTCAGTTATGATATCTGGAGGATAATGAAGGAACATATGAAGGAATTATGGGTTGCAGCTAGGAAATGACTTCTCTGCTCCTGTTTTTAGAGAGCCATTCAATGAGAGGTGACTAGCCTCAGCCACCCTGAGTGTACATGAACAGCACCTGGTGGGAAGTTACTGGGCTCAGAGAGAAAAACACTCGACAATTTCTGTTATGACAATTTCTGCTTTTTACCTTTTTTGAGAGTTTGTATACTCCTCTCTCTTTTAAAAGGGCAAGGGGGAATTTGTTTGATGAAGAAATATCCATTCCTAATTGGGGCGGTCACTGGAGTTACGTGTGTGCCTGGATGTGTGTTAAACGTGCGGATGTGTGTGTGTGTGTGTGTGTGTGCGCGTGTGTGTGTGTCTGTGTGTGTGTGTGTGTCTGTGTGTGTGTGTGTGTGTGTGCATGTGCATGAGAGTGTGCAAGGAGTGGCAGCAGCTCCTTTTGTACTCTGGTAATTCTGAAGCCCGGTTGTGAAGAGACAAGTACAGCTACATTAGTGCATTTTGTCATTCCCCTGCTGACGACTGAGTTGCTGTTTGTGTCGATAAGAATGGGAAAAATCAGAACACTTGATGTGAACATGCCACAAAGACTTAACTCGCTCAAACTGACAGTGAAGAACTTTTCTTTCTTGCCACAGTGTTGAGGGCTCCTGGGTGCTCTCTTATTCTGTTTGACTGGCCCTCGTTTGATCTGGACAAAAAAGGTGTGATGGAGCCCCCTGGAGGTTCTCTGCGGGTATGACGTCATGTTGGAATACATTTTTTGCTCTTTGGGCAACTCCAGAGGAGTTGCTTTGGCTCAGTAGGTGCATTCAAAGGGACTGCTGTGCTGACCCAAAGTGTTGCATGCAACATCTTCTTGGTTATTGACTCTCATGACTCTACTTTACACAGATCTTTCTTTCCAGGTCGAAGAGGGGTGGCTTGTGGTTTATGAATTGTTTTATTAGTCCACTGTTGTCATGTCAAGGCTGTGCACCATTTCTATAATCTCTGTTAGCTTTTTTCCCTTTTGGACTAAATACTGTACAGTGCATACCATAAATGCAATCATATATTTCCATGTGTAAGATGAAGGAAGACCCAAAAAGAGCCAAGGGACGTTGCACTTGGAAAATGAAGGATGATATGTTGCAGGATGCTGATGAATCTGCATGCTCCCTCTTCCTCAGACAACAGTGCCAAAAAAAACAGCAGCTCACCACTCTAGTTCATTTTGCCATTACTCTTATCAAACAGTCGTAGATATCTGTGTAGCTATCAGGATTGCAATGCTTAGGAAAGACAGAAAGAGGCGAGTGAGGTGAATGAAGGGTGCTATCCTGCCAATATCAGGTCAGTTCTTCTTTGTGGCCAGTAGAGGTCCCCACAAGGCTTTCACTTCCAGTTTTAGTTGGATCATACAGCTGCACCAAAGATGAATAGGCCTCATATTTCAGCGCTCACATCGAAGAAAAAGCTACTCAATAACCTGTCCGGGAGAAAACAATAATACATTTAGACATGAGCGGAATCATACCACAGAATCGATTAATGTGAACTGCTTTCATGGGTTATTACTGATTTTACTCAACGTAATACCACTACAGAGAACCAAAAGCAAGGACTTAAAAACCAAGAGAGGGTTGGTTGATGCCATGTTTGACTGAGTAGAAAACTGTTGTATCATATCAAATAAAAAAAAAGTGTCTTTTTGAAACTGAGTGCAGCGTTTGTGCTTCTCTATAATCTCTCTGGGTCGAACTTGATTAAAAGAACTGTGGGTTCTTTTGAAGTCAACAGACAGTTATCTCCTCTGTTCTGTGAAAAAAGTGCTTTATAACAACTCACATCTTTATGAATCCTCGCAACATGATCATTCCTTTATTGATCTAACTAGAGGCACAACTAAAGTAGCCCAATATTTTTGCTATGAACCCCCACTTTTTTGATCGCCTGCTAAAGACAAAGGCAAAGCATTTTGCTTGCTTCGGCATTCCCCCTTTGGAGAAAGTTCAAACAGGATTAAAAACAAAGAAAAGAAACCCCTGGATGAGCAGACATCTGGTTGGCTGGCCTCTGAATAAAGCCCCATTCTGGGCAGTAAAGCAGGGCCGATCGTAACACGGCTGTGATATATGGAGGCTGGGGACGAATGGGGGGGTGAGAGGGGTATTAACTTTCACAAGGGTGCAAAATCAAAGGGAGTTCCTGTCACCACTGAGGGGGTCTCGACAACAGGGGTCCCATTCACAGGGAATTCCTCTCCAATGCCCTCTGTTGCATCTGTTGACTCAATCTTCTCCATTGAGAGAAAGAAAACACTCATTATAAGCCACATGACTGTGAACTTGATTGCAGCAGGCGAGACAAACAGCCCCATCAATGGATCGACTATTTACTTTGAGGTGTGAAAATCTTTGAACAGCCCACCATGTTAGGGCTTCTTTAGGAGCTTCTTCCTTCACGCCGACAGAACAATGAGCAGCTTTTGTATTCCGAATGCAATCGAATTACAATTTAAATAAAATGTTAGATCTTTGAGAGTTGCGGGGCGGCAGAAATTCCCACGTCTTATTGAATGGGCTAAGAGGGTTAAAACCATTGAGTCAGTCACACGTATTTACTTCACAGTCAGTCATCGAGATTTAAAATAAAAAAAGAAGACATAACTAAAAACAGCGAAATTGTTTCAGCAAGGACAATGTTTATTAAAATGTACATGCGGCCATAACCCCCGATAAAATTGTTCATGATATTTATACATAATTTACAAAGAAATTAAAAATTAAAAATGATTGCTGATCAGGAGAAACGGTGCTTCACATAGCCGAGATAAATCTGTAGATCAAAGACTCACATTTGAAAAAAAGGATCCCTACCTTGAAGCAGACGAATTAGGATTTGTTTTGGAATAAAAATCTAATTATCGACAGCAACAGAAACATTTACCCCGTTCTGAACCTGCATTGGAGTGTAGACATTATCATTTTAGCTGTACTAAGGCATACATTTATCTTGAACGTGATAATATGGACATTTTTCAGGTAACTTTGTGGGATTTTGCTTGTGTCTGCCGTGTCCTTCACATGAATAAAATATTTACAGAAGACAAAAAAATCAGATTGTCACATTGGTTGAAATTTAAACAAATCTTAAAATGTTCATCAGTTGTTTTTTTTTTCAGGTGAGTTCAGAAAACTCTCACGATATCACTGAAAAAAGGCTTCAAGTATTCTTTAAAGGCGCCTTGCCTCAAAAAGCACACAATTACTCTGATTAAAAATGGTCTCTAAATATGTTTTTTATGCTACTACTTGATGTCAAAAGTAGGGCTTTGATGACAGAAGATGTTCAGGGAGCTTGATGCTTACCCTCTAGTGCAAATCTATGGCAGTAAGTGTGAGTCACACAGTCTGTTCACTGATTGATTACTATTTCTGAATGATGGAGCGCAGAGTTCACTCTCTCTTGATATTGGTGAGCAGAGGGTCCGTGCTCTGTGAAGGCTGCCCAGACCGGCTCTTCCTGGTCTGGTGGGTCTTGACGTGTTTGGAGAGGTGGTCACTCCTCATGAACCTCTTGCCACACTGCTGGCACCCAAAGCGCTTCTCTCCGGTGTGTGTGCGGAGGTGCCGCTGAAGCTCGTCTGAACGGGTGAAGCTTTTACCACAGAAGAGCCAGTTACAGATGAAGGGCCTCTCTCCTGCGTGCCAGCGTAGATGTGCCTTGAGGTGAGAGGTCTTCTTGTACACCTTGCCACACTCCGGGATGTGGCAGATGTGCAGTCTCTTCTTTCCAAACTCCAAGCCTCCACCGTTCGCCTGGCAGTTTGGGCACTTGCAGCGGCGGCAGCGGCGTGTGGAGCTCAGCAGGCCCTTGGAGGTGCCCTGGAGAAGAGCAGCTATCTGGGGCTGGTGGCCCAAAACCAGCTGTCTGCCCAGAGAGAAGGGATGGTTGGAAGGGGGGGCGTTAGTTTGGGGTAGGCTCCACCACTGCTGCCCTTCCTCCATGTGGCCTCCAGGCAGGTGATGCCTGGCTGAGGAGTTCTGGAGGAAGCTGGGGAAGTTTTGTCCCACACTGTTGTGCTGAGGGTAGTAAGGGCCGTTGGCCTGCGGCTGCGAGGACAGCACCTTCACAGGGGAGAGTTCGAAGGAGTAGGAGGAGGGAGGTTCAGCCGGAGGGGTGAGAGGCAGCTCATGATGGTGGTGGTGATGGGCGTGATGGTGATGGTGACCCAGGCCGGACTGCATGTGACCGGGGAACTGCACCTTGGGCACGGTGAAGGTCATCTGGTGTGTGCTGAGGGCCGTGCTGGGGGCCATGTCGTTGCTCCAAAGCTGAAACATTCCTGATGTGGAGCTGACGGTGCCTTCGTAGGGGAACTGGGAGCCTTCTGAGCCCATGGAGCTTCCCACCTGCCAGGCCTGGCTACAGGTGGTGGCCAGGAAGGAGAGGGTGTTAGGGGCGCCCTCTGGAGAGGAGCTGGGCGTCCGGTCCTGTGTGGCGAACAAACACACATCAGATTAGATGGGCAACTTTAAAGACAATTTTAAGTTTTTAAATTTCCACTAATTGTTTTCATTAATTAACATTTTCTTTTAAATGTCATAATTAAAAGTTGAGGATTTGGCACAAGAGTTTAAATGAACCAGCTACTTTTGAACATGAAATTATCTTTTTTCTCATGTATTAAAAAAAAACCCTACTCCTCTCTTTTATAGTTATCACAATGTTTGCAGATTATTTTACCACCAATAACAATCTTAATCATTATCACACGGACCAAACACGTGAAGCATAATCATCCATCACGCACAAGCTTGCACCACCAACCACAAAAAAACAGGCACTAAATCTGCGCGCATCGCTTCAGAACAGATGACTACACCACAAACCTGTAAAAAGGTGTGCAAAAAGTTGTCAGTTCTTTGTATCGCCAGCGCAGCCATCTGTCCTCACGCTGCTTCCCCGCGCACCTGCAACACAAACTGACGACGACGCACAAAGTCTGAAGTACTCGGCGGAGCGCAGGAGAGAAAAGATGCTCACATTCAGGTCTCGAATGACTCAGACACTCTGGCAGGATAGACTCTGAAATCCCGCGTCATTCAAATGTCCCGTTCAAGTATATTTTTAGCACGCCAGCGTTCCAGATGATTTGGCGTCGAAGCGGCCGAGAATGCCCGTGCGGAGTTGGAGGCAGAGAGGCGCGCAGTAAATCCGTGCGATCATCTCAAAGGCGCCTGAGCTGCATCTTCTCTTTATAGAGAGAAAAGATCCTCTCAACGGGGTCTCCAGTATGATGCAGGAGAGCCAGTCAATAGAGAGGAGATGGGAGGGAGGGAGGGATGGAGGAGGGGGG
>OMLP01032097.1:2295-19358 GCA_900302685.1 Spondyliosoma cantharus | reverse complement strand
AGGTCAATCAGTGGAAACAGGATGCATTTAATCTCAGTTTTGAGGGCCATAGCAAAGAGTGTGAATACTTATGTATATGTGAGATTTCAGTGTTTTATTTTTTTTTTAATTAACAAAATATTGGAAAAATCTTTTTCTACTTTTTATTGTCCTTTATATTGTGATTTAAGGAACTCTCTTTTTGAATCAATCCAGTTTAAAAATCCTGATATATTTTGGAAATATGAAGGGGAGATTCTGTGTTGGTTGTTTGAAAATGATGTCTTTGCTTTGGCAAAATTTATAGAAAAGGCCTGCTATTTGCGGCAAAATATTTTGTATCCTATATGACAATCCATTTCTATTTGTATCCGTATCCATATTATTTTTCATTTTTATTTTTTGAAATGGTTTAGTTATGTTATGATGTGTTCTGTATTATGTCACGTGGCTATCGTGGATGTAATTGTGAAATTATTATTTGAGGAATATGATTAGTGAATAATAAGCCCATGAGGGCTGGGCACCAACTATGGTGTCTGACACTTAAAATAAACCAATCAATCAAAAAAATCCACTTCATCATTATGGGGTATTGTGTGTAGATTGATGAGAAAAAAAAATAATCTAATTCCTTTTGAAATGAGTCTGTAAAAAAATAAAATGTGGAAAATGTGAAGGGGTGTGAATACTTTCCGTACCCACTGTATGACAACATCATACGTGCAAGCGTTCACAGTGCTCTTGGGCTACTCTTACCTCTGACATGTCATGGACCAGCAGCAGAGGTACGGTGACTGTGGTTATGTCATGTGTGCAGCAGACCTTCAGGATGTTTCTCAAACCCATGATGGCAGGGTCCCGGGCCGTGATGTTCCCTGAACGCACGTTGTCGTCCACACACAGGTGGAAAACAACATGTACCTCTGACAGGTTGGAGTGCCGTGAGATGTAAAACTCACCTTGAGGAAGAGACACAGCAGGTACAGAACATAAAAATGTTAAGAATACTATCCAGAAGTAGTGTAGTCTGAAAATGATTGCAAAATGAGCGATTCATTGGTCTAATAATCTGACCACGAGTCAGGAAACAAACATGACCATTACCTGGTAAAATGTTAGATGGATTTCTTTCAACATTTTTGCTCTTATCATCGCCTCCATTCCTTGGAATCTCTGTATGGACAAAGAATTAAAAATTATTATAAAAATCTGCATGCAAAAGACTCCTCAAAGGACCTCATAAGGACACCCCACGGCAATAGCAGGAGGAAATTCCTCGAAAGGCTTTTAAACTAGAAAACCCATATCTATGATCTCTGCTCTGTGAACCACTCGCTGTGATAAGGATCTGGGGCCTCATTTTTAAAACTGCAGAGAATTCACACCACAGTTTTGCCTTAGTACAAATGTGGAAAATAAGGTAGGCCAAAAAAGGTCTGCATGTGGATCAGCTTCACTTCTCGCCCTCTACATGCCCACATTCAACCACAAACAGTCAATGCAGAGTACCTCATGAATGCTGATGCACAGAATTGAACCTGCTGATCGATGGTTCATTTCTTTGGGTTTTTGGACACAGAAATCGGGATGTTCTTGAGTGAGGTGGAGGTGAGAATGCACGTTTTGTTAATTCTTCTATTCATGTAGTCCTCTAGTCACTCAGCATTATGCAGTTAGTGCAGTATCTTATAGCATCATATGTTTAATGATGCCTCTCACATTTAAAGTCTACTATCTGGATCAATTAACCACCTCATCATCTGCAGCACCAACTTTCCCACACTCCAAAATATTTGTATGAGTGCGCAAAGTTTCTAGAAATGCATGCACATTTGCTGCACATCTTACTCTCATGATTCTGGTGTGAAAATTAGAGATAAAGCTGCTCTTTCTTGTGTTGCTTAACATCATATCAGATAACTTAGAGCTCAACCTCAAAGTGAATATATTTTGTATGCTGTGGGGAACAACTTGTATCATCTCACTTTATGTCTCTGTGGGACTGCTAAACAAGGCCATGATTAAAACTGTTTTATAGTGCATAGCTGGCTTAAAAAGAGGCACCCGGCTATGTAGAGTAATCACAGTAATCTACAATTCTAAAGTAGTAAGTGTGTCAATGTCACTAGCTATTCAAGAAAGCCCCTGCGTTGCTGGTCTTCCCTTTCTCTTCCTAACCATCTTCGAATCTTCTGTCTACATTGCAGCTGTGCTAACAGTGAGACCTAAGTAAAGCCAAAGGTCTAACCAGGTTGTTCTTTCTGCTTGCTGCTCCGCTGGGCTCTGGCATAGAGCACCACCTGCTGCACCTCCTCCAGCTGCCCCTCCAGACAGTGAAAGTGGAAGTCTGTGCACTCCTTCGCCACAGTTGCAAAGTCTGCAGGTCAACACAGAAAAGACCAGAAAACTGAACAATGCATGAAGTTAGTAAGAGCTTATCTGTATTATCATACCTCCATACTGAGCTGCCACTCTAAAAAAAGAATCTAGACTGAAGGGTGAATGGAGTGCCTAAAACAAATAATTTAAAGAGGTGTAAAAGACTAGTGTTATTCTCACAGAAAAGGTGAGAGACAAGAGTGAGTCATGAGTACGACCAAAATAAAAATTGTACAATTTACTTGTGCCAAAATATCACAAAGCACAGCTAAAATTACTGTGGAACATGTAAACACCTTGACCAAACGCCAATTCTGATCTTTCTATGAACCACCACAGGTTGCCCAAGTGACGACATCTCGATGAAGATCATTAAAAATGTCCCCTGACCTCTCTTGATGCCACTGTAGGAGTTGACCCTGTTGTCGACCAACAACACCAGACCACAGAGCGAGGAGGAGTAGAGTGAAAGGGCCGTCTGTAGCCGCCTTAGTTTTGCTCCGCCACTGCCGTGCCGCCGGTGCTTACAGAAGTCCAGCACATCTGCCCGGACCAGCCGCAGGTTGTGCATCGTTTTCAGTTGTGCTCCTGATCAAAGAAATATATATAATACAAATATGATATACGACATATACACAAAGTCACTTAAACACAATAATCGGAAAATCATTATGCATTTTACTCTATGCAATACAAGCGTGTTGTAAACACGGTGTGTTACATGTCAGCTGACGACAAACTGTGTACAAATACTTGGATACGTGTTAGAAGCCAAGTACCTAAGTGTATGGTGAAACTCTCCTCCAGCTGAGGCTGCTCCTCAAACATCCTGGCCCCAGAATCTGCAAGCTCTGACAGCTGGCTGGGCTGCACCTTAATCTCCTCACTGCAAATCAAACAAGCAAACTAATCAATTAGACGATATATGTATACATTTAAAAACAGCTACTAATGGATGTTAGTTTTATAGTTTCAAAAGAAAACCTGAAGCGCTTTATCCCAAAAAAAAATAGTATAATGTAATAGACAATTTGATTAAACATGTCTTCAGTCCTAAGGATTCCATTTCTTTGTTGCACCTATTCATTTTTACAGTTTAACAATAAACTTTATCATCCAAAAATTACATCAATGCACTGAAACAGTACACTTCAATGGGAGTTTAATAATCATAAATACCCCGAGCATACTTTCTGCCTTATGCTCAGTAGAAAAAAAGTTCTCATATCCGCGTAACCCGGACAACATATATCAGCGAGATAATATCAGCTGACAGATAAACTGCATTAATTAGGCTCTAAAAAAGTCCAACCTGTACTCGATTTCTGGGTTTCCTTTACAGGCTGCAGCTTCAAAACGCATATTTACAAAGTTCAAAGTGCTGATGTGGAAGTTTTAAGTTTTACCAACAACAGAGAGCAGGATAATGATATTCATCATTAAGAAAAAGTAATGCAAGGTCAGCTCATTGTCTGTGGAGCTCTCAGCATACAGGTCCTAGTGGTATCTGTGTTTTGATGGAATATCCAATATATGCAGAGGAGTGTTAAGACCTGAATTTAAACCACTGCTCTTTGGGACTGCATTACTGTTAAGCTCTATTCGACTTCTTATCCCGAGATGCCAGTCAGAACTGATACTGCGAGGCTGAGCATCAGTCAAACTAAGATGAGCTTTTGACCTCTCGTAATCACTTCAATTTCTATGTAAATGGAGCCAGTACTTCAAAGGACCATTAGACGTGTCGTGTTTTGGATTAGAAGTGCTGCAGAAGTGCAGCTGCTGAGATCCTGTTAGTTAAGGGTCAGCTTGACCTATAGTCAAGATTCAGTGGGATTTTTCCAGAAAATAAGTTCACATAAACATTCAAAGCATGTTATTTGATACGTTTCCTGCAGTTTTATATTAGTCAACAAAACAAGTTCTACCTATTGTCATTTAGATCCTAGTTTTACTTTTTCTTTTATTCGCCCTTTTATAGTGTTAATATTCAATGTTAACTCAACTTCCAACATAATCTCTGTACAAATAAACTTAAGCTGAATCTAAACCACACAGCCCAGACAAGCCAAAGGCTCTGCATCTATCACACAGTGTCAGTGAATTAATATCATGAAGCACCGTCCTGTAACTTTGGGCAATGCCACTCTAAGCTGCTGCATCTGCACATTGCAATCATCCGTGTCGGCACTGCAGCTTTTCTTTTTTCACCTAACAAGAGTAAGCAACTAAGCACCTGACTCAAGTGTTCATTATCTTGGATCAGCGGTTTTGATTTTACCCTGTTGTAAAAAAAAGAAAAAAAAAGAGGAGTAAAGTCACACAAATGAAAGAACCTGTTCAGGTGCATGTGGGTGTACAGTAAGCCTACAGATACCAGATGTGTGTACACAACCAAAGACTGAGCTTCAGCGTACACACAAAAACAGCATGTTAACACAAGTGTTTGCCTGGTCACATGCAGAGGAACTCACTTAATTTGGCTGCTGTTGGTGGATTTCTGCAGGTCCTGGTGCAGTTTGATGACCCACTCCTGATACTCTTGCTTCTGAATACCAGTAACCTGCTTCAGCTCACTGGCCCACTTGTTTTCCAACACCTGTTCAACAAAGACAAAAAGTCAAACACTGAAGGACTTTTCCATGTCAGCAACACATTTTGACTGGTCATGCTGGGGCACATCGGAACCTGTATATTCACTCAATTAATCTCCTGAAATGCCTGTGGCGAAATGATAACTTTGCACTGGGATCAAGGAACACCTGCTTTTAACACCGCTACAGAGCACCCAAACAACTTTTTCTTACTTGCTGTGCATCAAAGTGCTGAGAGGCGACTGCATTTACATCCTGGTCGCTCAAAGTATTCCCCAGCTCATGCATCACTTTGTCCATTTCAGCAGCCTGCCTGCCAGACAGAGAAAAAATCATTGACGTTATTTGAATGATGAGGAAATACATCATCATAAAAGACATGCTCTATTTTATTTAAGTCACCTACATTCACAACAGTCGACTCCACAACACAAATTAAGAAAACTGGAGACAATAGCCATAACCAAGCAGCAAAAAGATTTTCTATTTAGTTGTCAATGCAAACTACCCAGTAATTTGACTATCATGAGTTAAACTACAGATCAACAGTAAGATAAGTATAGTTTGTTTTTTTTTAAGACAAAGAAACATATTCATGTATCAAAGACCTGACACAACTGACAGATAAAGAGACATCTGAGAACGCAAAAGTATGGCTCCAACATTATATTAAAGGTCTTAATGCTTTCTGGCCGCCTTCACAAATTATCTGTTTGGTTCAATTCAATCAAACTCTGATGCATTTGCTCGTTTGTCCTGTTCATCTGGGCGGTTGTGGGAGCTGTCAATGCAACTCCGGTGCATGCGAAACAATTGGACCGCGATCATCTGAAAAGTCAACTCTCTAGTGGACTCTCTTCTAGATTTCATGATAGTGTTGTGATGTGATTTTGGAAGGAATTCAAAAGCTAGATGATTACTGATACTGTGTTGCCCGTATTTATGTTAAAAAAAACACATTGGGTAATCATGGGTGCATGTAATTGTGGGGATTCACCCCGTTACATCAAATAGTCTACTGAGCCGAGGGTTGGTGGTTTGATGGTTCCATCAACAGTAGCTGATGTCGGCAAGATACTAATCCTTAAATTGCTCCTATTGGCTGTTCCATCAGCATGTGAATGGTTTGGCAAAGGAATATTACAGTTAGGAAGGGCTGTATCGCTCCTAATGAGCAGGTCGGCACCATGCATGGTGGCCTCCAGCATCCTGGTATGCATGTGCGTGGGAATGGGTTACAAAGACAGAATGGGGAAAAATACAGTATGTGCAGGAAATCCAAGGATCCAGGCAATAATCCATAATACCAACCTCTCCTGCAGCTTCTTGATCTCCATGTCTCTCTCACTGATGAGCTCAGAGATGCTGACAAAGTAGTTGTGCTCCAGGTTGAGAAGTGTATCTGAGGCAGGGGAGTGGATCAGCTCGTGGTAAACATCGGCAAAGTCTTCATCCCAACTGGGCTCTTCAGGCCGAGCATGCTCCAGTGTAGTCTGAAACAGTTATAGTAGAAAGAAAATGTCTTTTTCACAGTGGTAATTGTAATAAAATAAACACAACCTAACCAAGCCGTACAGTCTACAGTGCTTGGGGGAAAAAATACTTGCGGGTGATAAACTGCTGCATGTGTTGTGAGAAATAGGAAACAGCAAGATGCTGACTTTGAGCAGAAAGCGTGGAAATGTAATTTTCTGTGGTCGGAGGAAGACAAAAGAGGAAGGCAAAATGGAATATCAACACATTTTGTGTGTTTTGCTCTGCTCGATAAGCCAGGGCAGTTGACGAGCCCCGTGTATAATTAGAAAAGCAACAGAGCATTAATCAGAATCTGAAACTCCTCTATTTATACAGGCTCAGGAATCTTCCGGCCACGAGCACGATGGACGCTGGAAGGCCTCCATGTGTATTTCTGTGTGACTGCAGTAAAACGTTAACAGGTAGCCAGTCCTAAATGTCTGAGTGCAGTGGGTCAGAGGGGCTCGACAACACGAGCTGGGGCAGCCATTGTCTGTTTATAAACGTCTGGGCAAGTGACAGCAGAGAGTTTGGACTTTTATGTGCAAAACCAACTAATCTTATTAACATTTGCGTTCAAAGAAATTCTTCAGTGAGAGGACCATAACTGATTTAAATGAAAAAAAAAAAACACCAAGTTCACTTCGGTCTGTCGGTAGGCTGTTTGTTTTGAATGGATCCATGCCATAAAAGTTATGACTGTATTCTGAAATACGTGAAAACCGCCAACACATATTGGATGTCTGGGAAGAAACGCATCAAAGTGTAACCAAGTGCAATGGGGAGACATTAAACACAGCATGCAGGCTTATGCAATGGGATTTTTTTTTTCTCTCTGAAACTCATGAATAATCAATTTGCAGATGCACTGCACTCCTTCTGTTTAAATTGCTTTAATGATCCATGACTGGGCTGAAGTTAGACGGAGTATTCGAGGACACTTAGAAACACTGCTGTGCTACCACAGAGACATGAAGCAGTGGATATACAGGACAATCATGGTGTGGTGAGCAGTATATAAAATGAACATTTTGGACTGACCTGACACCAATTAAAGGCGCTGCCCACAATTTTACAGAAATATTTTCCTAAAGTTTTTAGGGGGCAATTTATAATCATGATGTGCCACAAATCCCACCCCACAAACACGCACTGTGTTGATGCTGAAACGCTCATCGAGGAAAGCAAACAAGGTGGAGATGGTTGGTTAGATGCCACGTGGAGCTGTATACATGTCTTGATAATAGTGAGAATCATGCATGATGATTTCATAGTAGACAGTCCTTCTAATCTGGATATTTGAATTATACTTGTCAAGGCCATTGATTAGTCACAGCCAGGGGCAGCAGACAAACTGAATTAAAAAACTTCTACATGGATGATCTCACTCACTCAATGAAAAATGGCATAATTCTCCAAGGTAATGAAATCTACCATTAAAGCCATATGTACTTTAAGAGGAAAAAGAAGAAAAATCTTGATTTATCACCTCCACATAAGACTTTGTCCACGCGTTGGTGAGCTGGTTCACATCTACATCTCCTGCTGTGAGTCTCTGCAGGGCCAGCTCTGCCTCTCTGTCATAATCCAGGATGGTCTCCCTCTCGATGAAGGCGGAAAGCGAGGTTTTTAGCTCTGCAGGGGGAGAGATGCACACGCAGCAAATAACAGCCATATAAAAAAATATTTTCATTCACACGCAAGCCAAGTGGTGCGCGGCAAAATCAATTGGGTCGATCCACTCCATCTGTTCAGGTTTCAAACTAACAGTGCGCACGCTGACAATATCATCTCATTCCCAGGAAGACGTGTAGAGAGTAACTGTTTAAATAGACCCATTTCAAATAATGGGTCTATGTGTTTCATGTCCTAGTGTAGGTTTGGTTTACACAGGGTTTGGGGGAGTTGTTGCAAAGTAGTTAAGGGGTCTGTGCCAATCCAAACATAATGTCTTTGGTATTCTGTTTTGTTTTGGGAATTTACAGATGATGGTGCAAATTCAGTCTTTGAACAGATTTTAATTTAACCAAGAGAGTGACAATCTCACCATTTTCTATGTAGCAGGGTATTTTATGTAGCAGCATCAGGCGTCCATGAAGGTCACTGATGTTCTCTTGGACAGGAAACTGCAGGGGCACCTTGAGGACACAGTTGTGTTTCCCTGCCTTGAACTCAAACACAAACTCCTTCTCAGCAGCAGTGTTCGCCTTGCTTTTGTTCTTCTTCATGGTTTCGGCTGGAAAATACAACGAGGGCAACAGTAAAACATGAATTAAAGTAATGTCCCGAGTCATGGGGTCGCATTTGCTATTGTGAAGCAAAGAACTGACGACATAACCCACTGACACCGCAGACAAATCAGCGTTCACCTACTATACAAGCAACACACTGAGACCAAGACTTAATATTTCATTTCTTGTTGAACTATAACGAGGAAAGGACAATTTCTTCACAGCTGTTAAAATGAATATGTCTAATAGCGGACTGAAATCCCTGTAATGTGACAGCTATGTTTACTCTGCATGTACAATTAGCTAAATGTTAGCTAGCAGTAACGTTATAGCTATCGTGTAGATACAAAGCTTGAACTAATAAGAGTGTGGCACCTTTGTCCTGGACATGTCTTGCTAGGCACCGCTATTTGCTTATTTTTTGGTGAACATATATATGTTATAAGAGGCAAATTTACCCGAGTATGAATAAATATGGTGTTTCCTGTTGGAGAGAGAGAGCGCTCCTGTTTGGTTCAGTCAGCTGACTGCAGCTGAGTGGAGCAGTGACAGCAAAAGCACTTTCGCGACTCTGAGGCTCAGCTGTTTATGGATATGTGTTATCAAAAGTGCTGTGGTCTCTCTGTGTGTTTAACTTGGTTTAATTAACAGAATGTATTATCTTTTTATTTGGGTGGCTCTCTCTCACGTACGAAGCAGATTTACAGAACGACGAATCTGTTGATCCGAAAGCGTAATTTACCAGGGGTGTAGTTTTCCCTCGGGCAATACCTCCCCCTGCTGGCCAAAGATGGTGGTTGTTGGTTTATGAATAATGCCATTTTTTTTTGTAGCTGCCCAACATCAAAATATTAAGTAAGGAAAAAGTTGTTATAGACAAAGTTAGGTTTAGATCAAAAAGGAAAATCAAGGAAAAGAGACATTTAGAGAATGAATATTTGTTAGGACACACTCACTGTGGAATGGGAAGTGAACCTAATGTAAATAATTAGGCTACCAATTATAAACAGAAATACACAATCATGATGAATAAAAATTGTAGCAAAAAAAAAAAAAAATTCATAGCTTCACAACATCATCTCAGGAGCAGAGGTTGGAGATAACTCTTTAACATAAATGACACTATAATCTGAAGGAGACAAGCATCCTCTGCTCTTATAGAACCCACTCAACATGGGAAAAGACACAAAGCATAACTTATAAGTAATATTCAGCTATCTCAGGATACATATTTGCCAAATCAATTCAGTTGAATATATGAGAAGTAAACTAACTTTTCCAGTATGTTTATCTCCTCTTGCCTTTTATTGGAAGAAAGTTAAACCTTTTAAAGTTTTATCTTACTTTACGCAGATAATATAGTTTTTTTTGTGTAACTTGATATATGATCTGATGAATCTACAAGCAACTACCAACAGAGAACAAAGTAAGCTTACACAAAAGCTGTGTACTAGATGCTTGCTGTTTTAGCAGCTAAATAGTAGTAGTAGCTGAGTACTATACGGTCTAATAAAATATCAGCACGACTTTTCTAGGGCTTTGAACTGTCATGGACAAATATAAATTCCTATAATATATTTAGTATAGTCAGTATAATTCAATATTATTATGAACAAAAAATATGAAAAGTGAATACAGAAAAAAAAACATGACTCCAGGCAAAATTCTGTGCGAATTCTACAATACACTTACAAACACTTCAACTCGATGCTTTCATTGGTATTTTATTGGATGTGTCTGGAAAACGTTCATGACCGTGTGTGCCCGCGCGTGCGTGTGATGTGCGTGTATGTGTGCACGTTCACCAACGCGTGCGTGTGTTTTCTTCAAGTTTGAGTAGGTAAGGGACTGTGTGACAATAGCGCTCCAGAATACATCCGGGAAACCCCCTTTTTTCACAAACCGACAAAAAACGATAACACGTAATCCTTTCAGGTTATTAACGTATGTCCACGACGCAATACATTGACAGTTGCGACTATATTTATTGTCCTCACAAGTTTAAATTAACGTTGTGACACGCTTTTGAATCGATGCATGTATTTGCAGACGGTCCCTCTGGCGATTGAACCGTCCCGTCATACCTCGCGTGGCCAACGGCTCTCTCCGCCGACTGCTCGCCGCTCATTGAATAGCCGCACTTAGCCTGCTCGGCTCGATTTAGTGAAATAATTTGGAGCAAACCAGGTCGGACTAGCTAATTTAACACCTGTTATCCGCCACACACTTCCCCGACTTTCTGTTTGTCTTTACTGCGGCGATAGGGCGTGCTTTCCTGGGCTCGCTGGCTGGGTTTGGTCGGGGAGGCAGGGGGAAGTACGGAGCTGGTCCCGAGTGATGATGGAGCTGGAGTCGGCCAGTAACAGAGGCGAACTGGGAGCTGTGGGGGACTCGCTGCAGCCACAGACTCCCAGCAGGCACGAAAAGAGCCTCGGACTGCTCACGACCAAGTTTGTGACTTTGCTACAGGAGGCAAAAGACGGAGTGCTGGATTTGAAAGCGGTGAGCATGCAGCCCCAGAGTCTTTGTTGTTAGCTAGCACATGTCATTTTGAGCCAGCCCGCTGTCGTTAGGTTACATGCACTTTCGCTAGCTTGCCTGCTAGCCTAGCCTAGCCGTGTGACAGGCTAATTTGAATGGGCGATAGCTCTTTTGGCTCTGTAGTTTTTAAACACCTCTGTTATTTTCAAACCTCCTGTCACATGCTGGGTCCTGCTAGTTTGACTTTTCTCAACAGGGAGCAAAGTGAGGTTACGAACTGAACTTTGAGAACACTGGTCAACTTTTCAGACTCTGCCCCCTGGAGATTCAAAGTTAAAAAAAGTGGGTCAGCTTTTGTCGTCCCCCTTTGAGCTAACGCTACTGCATCTTCACACATGAACAACCTTTTTCTGATTGATAACGTCTTTGTCACTTAACGGTATTTATTCACCGAGCTAGCTTTCATTATTTACTCGTAAGACATTTAACGACAATGCATTAGCTTTTCAATTACATGTTAATTTTCTAACATTCTCGGTGTCCTGCACCGCAGTCTAGGTCATCCTCCTCCTCTTGATCTGTTTAGATATTATAGTAAAACTCCCACACAACTATGACCCTACTTGCTGATCAGCCTGTTGGTGTCAGAGTCACTTAAGCTCAACTCCTTGAATAATTAGTGGGTGTTTACTCAAGCCAGGGGCTCCAACACTTGGCAAACTTTGAGCTCAAATACCACAAAAATGGAGTTAGACCTGAAGAACAGACCTACCAAAAAATGTTTATATACTTGCCTACCCTGGAATATAAATAGAAACATCTTAACAAACACTGCCATCCATGTTTTTGACTTAGCCAAAACCACGAGGCCAGATGGCAGCCTGACCAGCCAAGCATTACTTAATATCACACAACAGTTTCTCTTTCACAGTGACCTCGGTGACTTGATGGACAAACTGGATTCATAGCTGCTGGCACTCATGATGGGCCATTGCTTTGCTCAATCTATAGTCTATGAAAGTGAAAATACCAAACACATTATTCTCTCCTGTCTGTAAAAATGTTTGAAATGATACCAGCTAACTTTGTGCAATTAAACATTGTGTCCTTGACAGAAAACAGGCCTGTGTAGATCTTAGCATGATGTTTGAGGATTGGTATATGGTCGTTCTTCTGTTCTAACACAGCTTTTAGACACCAAGTGTTTTTGTAAACAAGCTGTGTTTTGTAAGATAAAAACTCTGTTGTTGCAGTAAGTGTGAGATTTTCACAGTACAATAGCCATCTCAGAAAAATATCTGTTTCACTGTATTTCTTTATATGATGTTATGCAGTTATTATTTTTATTGTCTGTTACCATTTAAGGGATGAAAACAAATGTTTTTGTTTGTTTATTAAGAGCAGTTGCTTATTATAATTTCATAAAATGTTATGCCCTGATAGACTCGAAACTTCTATAAACTGTGAAATGTAAAGGCTTATTAGCTTACAGTCAGCAGGTCTGTAACTGCTATGCACTCAGAGAGCCCAGACCTAAACTTATCAGCACCACCCATATGGTTATCATTAGTTTGCTAAACAGCAAGAGGTTGGATTGGGGAGGAAGCTTAAATGACAATGTCATTTGTTGGGTGGTGAAACCGCATATTTTTTGGCTGCAGTGAATGTAATTATTTGGTACAGATACTGTGGTGTCTCATTCTATGAACAAGGACATGCCAGTAATCTGACATTTTTTATTGCTTTTGTCCATTCATTCAGGCCGCAGATACATTGGCTGTGCGGCAGAAACGACGTATCTACGATATCACTAATGTGTTGGAGGGAATTGGTCTGATAGAGAAGAAGTCCAAGAACAGCATCCAATGGAAGTAAGTCCCCAGTCCCCATTTGTTTTATCCCACAAAGTGTGAAAGTACTGCATTTGTTTTCTTAAAGGTTTCGCTGCATTTTGCCTTCATGAAAAGGCAAAATTTCACATAGTAAATGTGAATTTAAAAAACAATACGAAACTCCACACTTTGTAATTCATCAGTTAATTATTAAATTAAATAATATTTTGGAGTTTGTTTCTCCTGACCTGGCATGGCCTTTATAGCAGAACTGTGATTGTGTTGAAGTAAGGAGAGGGCAGAATTATGTGAAACCATACTAATGATATGTGTCTTGCAGTCACTTAAAGCAACCCCATCACCACCACCTCCCCCTGTCAAATAACATGCACATACTCTGCTTGTGTGTTAATATATGTGACAAACATGCTCATGAGCCTGTGACTGACTGTATAATTCAGTCATAACAGTAGATAAATTAGTGTTGAGCAGGACAGTATGAAACCATATAAACAAAATAGAATCCCATTTTGCATGAGGGTTTCTCTTTTTTATTTAATGGAACTTACCACAAACAATGTGTGCTGTCCTATACTTACATTTGTTGACACTATAACGAAATGGCATGAAGAATAGAAAAACACCTGAATATAGTATGTGCGCTGTCAAAACCTCCTGCAGAAGTGAAGATATGAGAGTTGTAAACACATGTCAAGATGATTTAGGTCTGGCATTACATTTCAGTGAGTACGTGTTTAAAAAGTGACAGTTCTATGCTGTTGACCCTGTAGCCAAGCTCAACAATGAGATTTTGATGCTAAATTAGCAGCCGTCAATTGGTAATTGCAGGTTTGCATCCACATTGTCAGGACTGTATTCATATTAGAGGTCAGCCAATAGTACAGTATTGACAGAACTTGGCTCCAATAGTGGCCAATGGCTGCACAGCCTCCACACGACACATGCGTATGTACATCACTGATTTAGGTATTTATTACTTTGATTTGTTTAGAAACTAACTAACTAAACTGTTAAACTGATCATCAAGTCAAACATTGTTAATTTCCCACAGTACTGAATGATCAGTAGCCATATCTGTGATAAACTAGGGTGTTGAGAGACTGCATATTTGTGAAGCTGTCCTTGCCTGCTGTCTGTCTGCTGACAATTTATGTCTCTCTATGTTTCAGGGGTGTAGGTCCAGGCTGCAACACCAGAGAGATAGCTGATAAACTGATTAATCTGAAGGCGGAGCTAGATGACTTGGCTCTCAGGGAAAATGAGCTGGACCAGCAGAGAGTCTGGGTCCAACAGAGCATCAAGAATGTCACAGACGACTCCAACAACAGCCCATATCCTTCACTGCACATTGTGTTTATGTTGTAGCTAGAAATAGTTTTCCACTGATCTATCCCCTGGTCAGTGCTAATGTAACATTTAATAGGCGATTAATTTATCCTCTTAGATTCTAAGTCACAGACTCCGGGTGTTCCTACAACATTTTTTTTGATAATTGAAACCCCCCAGCCAAGATAACTCTTGTGACATCGGTAGGGTGATTTTCATGGGACCTGTTTAGACCTGGTATTAACATCCAGTATGAATGATCACAAGTGGACAGCTCTAAGTCAAAGTGTAAATGCCCCCAAGATGCATTGAGGATGCGTTTGATATCTTATCACTCAGACAACATTCAGAAATGGTCTGGGCCACTGTGACAAAGTTTGCTTAGCAGTGTGTAAGCATGTTTCCTGGTCACATTGGGCAACTGCCTATTCAGCTGAATTTATGAAAGAAAACAATATTCGATTGAAATTAACCATGTCAATTTTTTACAAATACGGTAAACCGTAACCAATATATAGTCGATCTCTTCTCTCCTAAAAAATGTGCAAATTTATGAGTTGTTGAGTTTGGAGAAACTTTGTGAAACCCTGTCTATCCAATTCAATCACTTGTGGTCACTCAAGACGCATGCTGAGATGAATTATAATGCCAGTTATGAGCTGGTGGACTCGGAGCAATCTACTAGTGATCAGATCACTCAGGACAGGTGTTAATAAAAAATCTGTTGGAACATGCTTTCTGTTGTACAAAATGTCCATCTGACAATAGTACTCTAACTTTCACCTGTTTATGGAAAAGGTTGAATGAGTTTGCTGCCTTTTAAATGTTACTCAGAGCGGTGCCAAATCAGTGACTGGAGTTTTTCCTATAGGAAAGTTTAACCTGAGAATAAAATGGACCTGAAGTACTAGGACAACATTGTCAAACTGTGCAAAAACATTCTGTGATGAATAAGTTGGATATAGCATATGCTTTCTGAAAACCGCTCATGTTCAGTATTTAGGGACATGCATGTGGCACTCGGTGGCACTGGGCAACAGTAGACACAATGATATGAATGTACGTTCCAATCTCAGCACCATCTGGCATCTCATAGGGGATAATCCTGGGCATGCATCCCCACAGATTCTGCCAGATCGGCCGGCCGCGCAGTCATTTAAAGGGCCACTACAAAGATTCTTTTTTCATGTAATGGTCATGGAAAGTATAACTCAGCCCAAAGGGGGCTTCTTAAAGGGATAGTTTGCATTTTTTGAAGTGGGGTCATATAAAGTACATATCTATAGTCGATCTGTTCCCTACAGTTATTGCCGATCAGCGTGCTCAGCTTTGTACTGCAGTGAACGGAGTCCAAATGGAAAGTGAAAGTGAGACCGCCCTTTCTTTTGGCACTACATTTTCTAAACCAGAGGTTGAAAAAATGTAGTGCCAAAAGAAAGGGCGGCCTGACGGTGATGTAAAGCAGTGTGAATTTCCTCTATACAACGTACACTTGAACTGATATAGATTTTTTTAGGTGGGCCTTGCTTTAGGTGGTTAAAATTCACTTTGCATCTGGACTCCGTTCACTGCAGTACAAAGCTGAGCATCTGGGCTGGAGCGGCTCTCTGCTTCTCCAAACTGAGGCTGCGCTGATCGGCAATTACGGTAGGGAACAGACCGACTATAGATATGTACTTTATATCACCCCACTTCAAAAAACCCGAACTATCCCTTTAACATCAGCACGTTAGCATTCTCATCAAGCTCAAATCAAGCGAGCAAGTACAGCCTCACAGAGCTGCTAGCATGGCTTCTACATGTGCAAAGCGACTCTGGTTTTAGCGACACAATCTGGTTGGGGTGTCGGTCATAGTCGCTCTGTGAGTGGTGACATCCTGGTGGGAAAAAAAATGGCCTTCACCACAACAAGGTCAGTGTTTAGGGTCATGTCTTCAACAAACTGATTAAAGAGTGAATATGTCGCCCTGTCTTCCCGCCATTAATCACATCAACTCAGGAGGAGGTGAGGGAGACAGCGTTACTAATTCATGTCAGGGTCACTGTCTGATTGACTGGACAGAGCACAGTGAGCCCCTCCATAGTCCGCTGTGAGCATTCTAGTGGAAAGTACATTTACTCGAATACTGTACTTAAGTGATATATCTACATAACTTCACTTAACTATTATATATCATATTTATGTCACAGCTGTTGCTACTTGGTAGATTAAGATTTTTCAACGTAACATAATGATCAATCAATAAAATAGTATGCAATCTTATGGTTTTAAGTACAAGAACATTACACTCTACTTCAGTCAAGTATGAAAGTATTGCTTACATGTTAACCAGGGCTTAATTTAAGGGGGATCCTGGGGGAACAGGATCCCCCAACTGTTGATTCTGGCCTACCCGCGTTCCGGCAACTATTTTTGGCCGATCCGGCAAACTCTCATGCATAAAATAATATTAAAATAAAAAACGATTCAATAAATCAAATAATAATATTGTAGCGGTTGCGCTATGTTAGTGCCATGTTAGGCATTGTGGTTATGTGTGCCTGTTCAAGGGGTTATGACTTCTATGTGTTGCGCATGGCGGGATGCGCTAGGGGAAGTGCCGGTGTGTGTGTGTGTGTGTGTGTGTGTGTGTGTGTGTGTGTGTGTGAAAACAGCACAGCTGCACAAGTCTCTGTGCAATTCAATTAGCTGTAGTAGCTCA
>OMLP01032091.1:2695-13669 GCA_900302685.1 Spondyliosoma cantharus | reverse complement strand
GCGCTCATCTGTGCAGGAGCGTGAGTTTCCCCTCGCTGTTCTGTGAAGGAGTGGAACGCCCTGCCTCAGAGGAAAATTCCATCTTCAGCTGCTCCTACGCTTGTTGTAAATCATCAGGCTGGGATGTCCAGCGCATTCAGTTGTTTTGCGAATAAGTGGGTTGTCATTTAGCCTTTTATTTCTTGTCTTTCTGTACTACATTTCCCAGAATGCCTCTCAACACACCCCACTCTCCTCTCCCCCCCCACACTCGAGAATGTGCCTTAACTTGTTGATTTTCAGCTGCTGCTGTGCAGACGTCTCCAGGGTTGCAAGCAGGAGTTCTTGTTTGTCGCCACCTTTAAGCACATCGGGTCTTGCGGCTGCAGTGCATTATGGTCCGTCACGAACGCTGTCGGTGGATGCAAACTTGTAAGTACGGCTCCTCGGCGACGGAGGGTTCAACTGGGAGAGCTGCGGTGTCTGATCGTGTTTCACAGGCGCGTGCACACTCGCGAGAACACGATTATGTAAACACTGAAGATCTTACTTTTATTTGCCTGTCTAGTCGATGTTTTGTCTCCACGCCGCGGCTCAGCTTTACTTCAGAGCAGTGACTGAAATGAACTGTGTGCAGTTTTAAAGTTAGAGACGAGGGACGGGACAGCGAGACGTGTGTTTTACACGTCGTGAGCCATGACACTAAATGGACGGTTAGATGCTTCTTGCTGAATTTGAGGGTCAGGTCACCTTTTAAAGCTGTTGAATTCACACCCAAGAATTAAAGTCTGTGTTCAGACAAACCTTAGACCTGAGATTCATTTGAATGTGATGCGTGTTGACATTGCTGTGGTGCCAAAAAGTAAAGATAGGTTGAACTTGGCTGAAACCGTGGCTGAAAACCCAAAACAATGCCACCCGGCCAGGTGCTGCGCTGGCAAACCAAATAGGTGCAAGCACGAACTCTTGGCAAATAACTTTGTGACACGAATGCTGGATTCCTGCTGTCTACCCTGCAGAGGTTTGGTCATAGGTCATCACCGGCCAAGGTTGAATATCTGTGTATCGCATCACGTCATGTATAAAAGGCAATCAGCGATGGCATCTTGCAAAAAAAGTTTGTGGTGCTGCAGAGGTAAACCCAGAAAGTCCTGGTCCTTGCATGTTCTCCTCGTGCATGCACGGGTTTCCTCCACCATCAGAACATGTATATTAGGGTTCATTCCCCAGTCAGTGCCCTTGAGCAAGGCGCTCGCTTAGATCCGGAGTTGCTATCGTGTTAACGGCACGGCCACAACCACTCAGCCCCCTTGTTTTCTTCTCGACCTGCTCCAGTTAGCTCGTCTCTAAAGCGGGCATGTTTGTGCCGTGTTTAGAGGTTAATGTTGGAGTGGGTGTGTCTTTGAGTTAGTCCGCAGCCAACAGATGGACCCTTCTCGGTTTATCCAACAAACGTTACTATCACTGGCATTCACTTGGCACCGGGCAGATGGAAACTTCAGACTTGTATGCTCCGGAGTTTATGTCAGGCAGGATTGAGAGAAGACGCCGTAACGCGAGCTGCGAGTATACAACGGGAGGTTTGATAGGACCTTCTAAAGTAATGCGGCAAAAAAGCTAAAAGGGATATAAAATTCTTGCATCAGAGCTCAAGCAAAAGCTACATCGTGTTCCGCTGTAATAAAAAGGCAGAAGAAGTGGAGCCAGATAAAGTTGCCCTCCTCCTTCCTCAAGAAATCTCCAGCTAACAAGGAAGCTTTTCCCCACATATTTTTTTTTTTTTTTTTTTTGCGCTGGCAGCGAGGATGCCAGCCCCCCACTTCTTCTCCCACACATCACCCCTGGCTAAAGGAATGTAGCGGAAAACGAGGGACTCGAGATAGAAGATCAGAGGCCTTAATACGAACCACATTGTGCGTTGTTCTCCTGTTTCCCCATCTCCTGTGTTCTCCGCATCAGGAGCGAAACAGCCTTTGATGAATATCTACAAAGAGATTTGAGACTTATAAAGAGCGGCAATTTAGCCAGGTATGTTATCTTAAGCCTGGTAATTTGGGAATTCAATTCACTCGTAAGGGGGAGTCGGGGGAGCCCGTGGTGTTTATCAGGCCGACTAGCATCGGGTCGGTACATTGAAATGGAGAGTTTCGGGGCCTATCTAATCAATGACCGACCGTATCTTAAGACTGGGGTTATCACATCTCTGATCCCTTTTTTATTCATGATCCTTTTCTTTTCTCCTGCATGCATGTTTGTGAGCGCGAGCCGACTGTAACCATGGATCAGGCCCTGTCTTTCCCCTGAGTTACACATCTAATCACGGCACCATCATTCCTCATCCCTAATTCTGTTGGCAGGGCCTGTCAAACAGCATACGCTGAAAGACGGGGTGACTTTGAAATGCTGCTAATGACCCTAGGATATAACCACCCTCTCTCTTTTTTACTCCCCCTCACTCTTTTCTCTCTCTCGTCCACTCCTGTCATTTGCACTCGCGGTCATCCTCTGTCTTGGTTTCGCCGCCGCTCTCTGGACGGTGCTGATTAGACGTAGCGCGGGAAAGAGGACGCACGGAATCACATTTTCTAAAGATGAATCAAACTGGATGCGGGACAGGCTGAGGAGCAAAGTCGTTAAGAGGTTAATGCGAAGACTCAAGCTTCTGTCCAAATGTTATTTAACCTTTATTTAAACCGGGCAGCCCCACAGATTAGAAAATCGGCTCCATCAAGGGAGGCCCGGGCCAACACGCGGCATCCGGACAAACATAACGGCCTCAGACAGAAAAACACACAAAAGCGAAATACAATCAAAGCCACATAGCCGAGAGACTACTTCATAAGCCGTCCAATAGGCGACACTTCAGCGTCACACCAGCGGGCTCTTTGCCAAACCTATTTAAATCTTGACTAAACAAAGCCAAGACAGCTCCTTATTGAGTCCGCCACGAGAACCTTCATTAACCGTGCAAACTCACCCGGAGACTCTGCAGCCGGAATCCACGAAAGGCGAAGCAGGAGAGGCCGAATCAGCTCTGAGCTCAGGGGACGGATAACAACAAGTCCTGAGGGAGACGTAAGAACAGAAGAGTAAATGTGTCGACCCAGAGCGGTGTTGCGCTGCACATGTGCTGTATGTATTGAGCTGCGGTGGTGAATAAGTCAGTGTAACCAGGGCTGATACGGGTTCATATTAAACAACCTAATCAAGTGCTAGCATGGAAAAAGGGCTTTTCTTTTTCCGTTCAGCTTCGACAGGAACTAAAATCAGATTGCAGAGATTTGAAACTTCGATTGTCCCTCTGAGCTTTAATTCTGTCGGATGTACTTTATCCTGACATATTTTATTTCCCACGTGACGCTCAGACATTCGTAGAAGAAACATGGTGCCAAAATACGTGTGTTGTGGTTCTGATATTCATACCTTACTTTGAGAAAAACACAAAGGTCTTTCCAGTCTTAACCTTGTTTGAGTTGAATCAGCAGTTCGTCGGTCAAAAATGAAACGAGACCATGAATCTGACCCGACGTGTTCCACCAGTTTTGGATAGCTGACAGTTTTTGAAACTATGTGTTAAGGACGCATTTTTTGCTCGGAGCACAACGAAGTTAAGATATTTGGCACATTTAACTTTGTTTACAGAATGAGCTGTTTGCAGTTGACCTGTTGGGAATGTGCAAATATTCAGATCACGAGCTGCGATCGCATGCTTTTGAGGATTGCCGGCTCTAAATAAACTTATAAGCATGTAATGTTTTATTTAATTGGATCAAAGATGCGCTTAAACCTCTCAGCGAGGTGCTGAAAGATCCCGTATGAGGAGCGAGCGCGATTCCTCGTACGGCTTCTCCTTTTTCTGGCCCGTTTGTGAGTTTGTACACAGCCCCGAATATTTTTGTTTTGTCAGCATTCAGCACGCGTTTCAGTTGACATAAGGTATCTTGTGCAGTGTTAAAAACAGCTTGTAGGAGTGGGAGGGAGGAGTGAAGGATGTAAGCAGAGTTGTATCATCAGCAGAAGCGATGTACGTATCGTCAGCAAAGGCAGGCCGGAGAGGACGGTATAGGCATCCTGACAAACTGCTGCCTCACTCTCCTCGTCCTTCTCCTCGCGCTTTTATCAAATTCCCTTTTCTCATCGCTCGACAAGAGCACTTTTTGTGTGTGTGTGTGTGTGTGTGTGTGTGTGTGTGTGTGTGCTTCAGTCGCCTTTCTCAGCCAAAGGTGAGCTAATAAACTCCTCAATCTTGATATAATCCAAAGCCTGAGCCTGTGCTTGATCAAAAAAAAACAAACTTCTATCGCCAACTTTGAGCTCATTTGCTTATTGATCCCAATCTCTCGTTTCAGCCAAAATTTGCAAAAAAAAAAATCAAAAAAGGCCTCAAAGAGCAGACGGAGCCGGAGCAGCCAGAGAGGGCGGACCTTTCTGGAACCGGACGGGCTCTTCCAGCGGTTGTTGCCATGGTTTTTTGTTTGTCGGGACAAACTGTCGGCCAGTGGCTGAGAGCCTGAGCTGCTGTTTGTTAAAGATAAGTGGAAAAGCCAGAGGGGGGAAAGAGAAAGAGGGAGACAGACAGATACACAGAGAGAGCACTGCTTAGGGTTTTTTTTTCTTCTTCTTCTTCTTCTTCTGCGTTTTGACTCCAGGACATCCAGCTGAAACACACTCACACCACCTCAAAGCTCCACCCGCCCCTCAATGTGGGGATCCCGATAGATCACGCTCCCCTCTTTAAACAGTTCACCGAGCCTTTCTCCTCGGGTTTTTCTGACCCGCGCCCCTCCCCGCCCGCTATCAAAGCTCCATTGGCTGCTTTGATATCGTACAGTGTTTCTGGCAGCCTCCCTCTCTCTCTTTTCTTTCGCTTGCTCTCCCTCTCTCTCTCTCGTTTCCCACAATATTGTAAAAGAGCAGAGAGCGCCAGCAGGGACCTGCTCACTGTCAGAGAGAAAAGACAGGGAGGCCTTAGAGGGAGTGAGGGAGGAACGAGGGAGGGGAGGAGAGGGAGGAAGAGGCGGTACAGTGAGAGAGAGACTGTTATCTTTCTATCATCATTACTCTTCTTGTTGGCATCTGGTAGCGTTTGGTCAAATCTGAACACAGTAATATATCTGCTGCCTGCACCAGAAGTCTCTCTGAACCTCGTTGAATCTTTTCGGTTCGGGCAACAACGAATCAGCTGCTCCGCGTCTCGATATAGAACGACTGAGCTCGTCGGCTAATTTAAGCTGAACAACAGGAGCTTTTCTTTCTTTTTTTTTTTTTTAAATGCATAAATGTTTTAACAGGAAAATTCTCCCAACTACTAAAATTAACTTGGGCTGCAAAACAATATGCGAGTCACAGTTTCCCAACGTGACGTCTTCAGACTGCTTCCAACAGTCAAGAAACGCCAGAGACTCGATTCGTTTACTGACACGAGAGGAAGCAGCGAATGCATCATTTTAAGATGCTGGAACCAGAAAATGTTTGACAGTTTTATTTTTCCTGAAAAATGACTTGAAGCTGGAAATCAAATCAACAACTGCTGAAAGAGGAATAATTCTACATTTTGGAAAATGTTCTGATTCACTTTTCTTTGAAAGAGTGAAAGGAAAAGATCTCTAATGTCTGCGTGTTAGTTTGTTTGGTCTGGAGCTGATTAGCTTAGCTTAGCATTAAGACTAAGAAGAGGCGAACAGTGAGCCCGACTCCTCCTTAGAAAGTTGTCAAACATCACTTTTGAAGCTCAATAATTGATATGTGAACATAAACGTGTACATTTGTGATTGGTGAGTCCTGCTTCTTTCTCTCTAACAAACCATCTTCAGCGCCGGTTCAACCTCCGGCTTGCAGGAGCACATTATCCAGACAACGGCTGAGAGTTTCATCCGGGCCTTTGGCCGCATTCGTCATTTTTAACCGGCAGTAGCAGCGATCAGTGCCGAGTAAAACTGAGAAACCAGCGACTCGTGTGTTTTGTACACGAATCGCCGTTTGCTAATAGAAGCAGATCAAGGATTTGTTGTCTCTCAGCTTCTCAAATCTGTGTATTTTTAAAAACTTTGGAACCGGATCCAAAACAGAAACTGGCAGTAGCGGCGGTGGAAATGTTATTTTCCAACACATACAGTCTTAAAGCCGCAGCGGGGCCGGCACACGGTCCCGACCTGGACTGAGTGACTGAGAAAAAGATTGGACCGGCCGAAAGAGCAACCGAGCGAGCGAGTAACTGAGTGAGCGTGCTCGGACGCGTGATCGCGGTGTGTCATGGAGGTCTGGAGCCGTCGGGCCTGGGCTTTTTTTAAGCTTGACCTGACTGTCGCAGTCAGTCCAGCACACACACACACACACACACACACACTGCACACACACATTATATCCCTGCACTCCACCATGGGACCTCCAGGCTGCACACAAACACACAAGTCACCTTCAAGTGTTCACATTCACAACCTCAGTTTGCTTTTGTGCACGTGTGTGTGTGTCACTGTGTGTGTGTGTGTGTGTGTGACTGAGCCTGATTGTTCGCCGTCCTCAGAGAGCGAGGGCGAGCGTGACTTCATGATCGCTGGCTGCTGATGAATCATACCAAACTTACTCTGTGTTTGCCTGATGAATGTCTGTTTGCTTTGTTGGTTAGCCTACTTTGGAGAACGGAGGCTGTGTGTGTTTGTGTGTGTGTGTGTGTGTGTGTGCGCGTGCGTGCGTGTTGTCTTGAATTATTCACTGACAATATTTGATTTTCTGGCACCATACATTACACGTGTCCTTGCTGAGCTCTCGCCTCGTAGTTACTGTGTGTACCTCGACTCCTTCAGTTTGAACAGTGTGCTGCTGCTCTCGCTGCAGTGGCCCCATTGATGTGTTCTGTGCTATCATTTTTCAATTTGAAAGTTCTGGGGCTCAGCTCCCCTAAATACACTGTATATTATGTGCTTATTATCTGCTTAGTTAGTTTGCCAATAGACGGAGGTGGGGGTGTTTAATCCTGGAGCAGGAGAGGCTCTGAACTCAAACTTATAACGTTACAGGTGCAGACAAAACACTTTTTACCTATTAATATATATCTATTAATGTAAATCTTCCATCCTACTTTGGACCACATGTGTTATAATAAAGCAGCAACTACCTATTGTTTTCTATATTGGATTCATCTTTAGATCATTGTCCGACTGATTGATAGCTTATTTAGGCTGTAAAATGTTAGAAAATCGTAAAACAAATAAAATGAAATGAAAAGTGACATCTTAAGAATTGCTTGTTTTGTTGGATCGACTGTCCAAAAAAAAAAAAAAAAACACCCCAAAAGATTTTCAATTTTACAATGGCATAAAAACAGAGGAAGATCTGCCAACCCTCAACATTTCAGAGGCTGGAAACGAGCCACGCCGCTCTCTCTGGATAATAATGTCAGCGTGTGAGTCCACCACTTTTGCTCCAGACTGAAATATCTCAACAAACATTGGATGCCAAGGCAATCGTGAAATCGTTCAGCAGACAAATCGCGGCATCCCCAGAGGATGAATCCCACGGACGTCGGTGGTCCCCTGGCTTTTTTTCTTCTAGCGAGGCAAAGTTGTCGCCGTTCCAGTGAAATAAATCATCGTCTGCTAGATGTCGTGGCACAAAAATTCTTGTGACTCTCAGGATGAATTTAAAAAACTTTAAATTTGAAAAATAGTCTTTGATTTATGACCAAATACCTTTAAAACCTGTGTTTTGTGTTTGGTACTACGATGTTAGCATTGTCACAGAGCATATTAGCCTGTTAGCTTTAGCATTTAGCATCTCAGTGTCTCACAGAGCTGCTAGCATGAGTTTCATGCATCGGTGGCAGCTGATTGATTCGGGGTGAGAATCACAGGAGCGATCATGATGCGATACTGAAACTATAAACATCACAAGTCAGGTGATGATGATGAGCAACATACTGTATATTAGCATAGCGGCAGGAGATTGAAACAAATGCACACCAAGCATCGATAAAAAGGTTCATTTTCTTCCCGAATCATCCGTCTGAGCATCTCGACGGATCATCTGTGAAAAAAAAATAGAAAATCATCTGTAAATTGGATTAATCAGTTAATCATCGCAGCACTAGAGTATATTAAACCACCACAGACATTGATGAATATTTTATTGGAACGAGACTTTTGTAGTTTTCTTTTTTTTTTAATGTGTGCTTTTCCAGTACAAACCAGTCCAGCAGCGCTCTGTGCAGACCGGATCGGTCCTCAGAGGCGAGAGGGGGGAAGCAAAGACAACTCTGTGTGTTGCCAGGCAGCCGAGGGGGGTCAGCAGCAGTCCGCTGGGACGCCGTGACCCCTGACCCCTATTCCATAACTCTTTGCCGCTGTGGATGACATAAAAGGAAGACACAGTCAGACCTTATAGGATGTGATTGGTCCTGCTCTGCTTCCTTTAAAGCCCTGTGGAACCCTGATATTTGTCGCCAGGGAAGAAGCAGGAAATACTGGGAAAAAGGGGGGGGAAACGATTTCATGGGCTGGAAATGGGAGAACATCACAAGGCTTCCTACAAACGGTGTTGACATATATGTAGCGGGAGTTATTATTTTCCTGTCTCTGAGAGAGTTCTCATTTTTCCCCTGCTTTCTCTGTTGGTTCTTCCTCTCCCCTTCCATCCATCCGGCATATGTGTAGGAGGGATAAAGGTCGTCCTTTTGTCATCAAAACTCCAGATTAGTTTTGCCTCGGTGCATCTGACTCTCTGCTTTATCACTGTGGCCAGAGGAGCCACAAGGTTCAGCTCACCCCCTCTGCAAAGTAATAACTCCTACCAGCCGCTATCCCATTCTTCGCCGCACTATCTCCTACGCTACTATTACTACTCCATTCTGGGGGTAGGGGGATTATTTTCATGGCACTGGCTTTATTGGGCTGTACAGCGGAGACTGACAGGAAAGCGAGTAGCAGGAGGATGTGACATGCAACATATGTCATGAGCCGCGATCAAACTGACAAAGTTGTAATAGTCGCTTTGAGTCCGCCGAGGCCCGGAGCGCGGCGCGCAGACGCTGACAGCGTGTCACAAGCCCCATCTTGGTTTTGTTTTAATATTCCTGCATTGATGTGGTGTTGGGCGGCTCTGTAACGTGATGACGAAGAGGGATTTCTTCTGAAAGTCAAGTTTGGCTAATATTGGAGCAGGCTCCGGCACAAGACGAGTGAGATGAAGTGCATTATTGAAATGTTTCTTCTGGCTTCTGCCTGCGAGTCAGACAGAAAGAAGACAAAAAAAAAAAAAAAAAGAAGAAGAAGCTGCCAACGGGGGGAATGAAGATCTTCTGAGGATTACGTAAATGTGGCGTGTGATTTAGACAAGTATCTGCGAGAGAGAGCACGAATGCAGCGTTAGATGATTAGGCTGTCAATTAGAGCGCACGAATTAGCCGACACCCTCTCTGCTCTCAGAGGAGGTTTGCTAACTGTCTCCCCTCCGTGCACACCGGCGGCCTCTGCCTCCGGTCACAGAGGCTTCAGAGGGTTTTCCAGCAGGTCAGAGGTCAGCGGGGTCACACAGAGGCCAGCGACTGTCTTCAGAATGAGCACATTTTCTGGGCTTGAGTTCAGTCTTATTTTTAAAATCTTAAACACTGAAATTTGAGAGCTGTTGGCCAAATAAGTATCTGTGACGACCTCTGATCGGTGTGAATTCGTGCTCTTGATTCTGAAATAGCGCCGTGTCTCACCCTTTGGTTTCTTTTTTGTTTTGTTTTTTTGCAGACGACAGCAGGGTGTATTGACATATTGATTTTTAAAAATGTTTTTCTTTGAAATGGCGCACCGTTGTTAGCCGAGGCTCGATACAGCCGGAACCAAGCGGCGCACCGCGGACGAGGACCTTTAGCTCCGTCGATATCTTGTCCGACATGCAGCGACGAAACAAAAACAGATTTAGATTTGATTTGTGGTTTAGATTGGGGTGAGGTTTGGGTCGTCATTCTGACTCCATTCTCAACTTTAGAAATACTCAGGGTCTCTTTAATAGCTTTTTTTCTGCAGGTTTCAGCTGAATGAAGGCTTAAAGGAGCAGTTCAACATTTTCAAGAGGGGAGGATCTGACAGCTGTAGCTCGTAATCGATCCTGGGTGTGAATCTTTGGCAATCTCACGACTCAAGTCGAGTTTCTTTGCTGTCCAGTTCAGTTCACACTTTTTAATTTTCAGCTGATTCTTGGTGTTCAGTCTCTTGCCGTTCTTATCCACCGAAACGAGAAAAGTAAACGCAACTGGAGATTAAGATAAATGGTCTGCAGCCGTTTCATTTTAAAAAGTTAACAGCATTAATTAATGAATTCAATCATTTGAATGCATCCAACAACAACAAGAGGCGGGGCTGTGCTCCAGTGTGTAATTAACGCAGCCTCTCCGCTGCACTTGTAGCTCCGGGTGAAGCTGCTGTTGTTCAGAAACAGAAAGTTTATTTTCCACCACTGAGTTTCATTAAGTTGTTGTGTTGTGTGCTGGTCAGCTGGTCTTGTTTGTTACCTCTGATCGTCGCTTCCTTAACGTTGTGTTTCTTTGATAACTCGGCAAAAACAATTCATCGATTTTAAAAATGACTCTGCTGGTTACGTCTGTGTTTAATCCACTGCCGTCATTTATGTTGATGCCACTGAAAAGAAGGCTGTTTCACGCGTGGAGGAAGTTGAAATCGGTAATTTTCAGCCTTTTGTTACCTGCCAGACTCTTACAGAACCCATATTCATGGCAGCATAATAACAGGGACAATCTGACTTTAAGTGCGCCACCAACCAAGCGCTCAAGAACGGTGTTTCAAACGGAAAGAAAGCCATTTGCTCTAATTGAATGGCGTCTGTTTTAAAGTCCGTGTTAACAGGGGTGCAGGGAGCAAACAGAAGCGGCGTGGCGCCGGGGTCACAGTGACAACACGACACACACACACACACACACACACACCGCAGATTACGGCTGCTATAAATCGCATCGGTATGCACCGACACTTTGATAGAGCGTGTGCTCACAGT
>OMLP01032086.1:2308-19328 GCA_900302685.1 Spondyliosoma cantharus | reverse complement strand
CCGCGTACATACACCGCCGAGCGCCATTATAACTATGCCAAACCTATGGGAGAAGGATAAAGCCATGCAAGCCAATCAGAATCCTCAGAATCGACAACAACGAACAACACGAGCGACTTCCTGTTCAGGGTAAACAGCATCCATGATACCCAAACAAACTGTAAACACGGGGCGCTCACATGACGTTAAGCATTTTCTGGCGCATAATGTGACGTTTGAGAACCTAAAACCCCGTTTCTCCCACGGCAACACATAACCGGCGCTATCAGAAATCTCCACTTTTTTGTTTTTAGAAATAATCGTTTTCTGTGATTAAAAACGGGGTTTTCGTGTAAATGTGAGGCCAAACCGCAGGGAAATATCTGCGTCTTCCCTTGTTGAAAGCGAGCCATTTGTCCGATTCAGCCAGAATAGGTCCAGTTTCGGCTGGTCGTGTCGCTTCAGTACAGATATTAAGAGGTTGTGCCAGCTGTTCCTGTGTTCATTTACTGTACATGCCGCAGCCTGCAAGAATCAAAACAAACTGTTGTTTCAATATGTAACCCAGGATGAGCTCAAGGAGCTCAACTGCACCCTTTGACATTTAAAAACAGAACTGGCTGCCCTACATATCGTTTTGCCAAACATGCGGTGGGTAATACCAGCATACCAATGAATGTTTATGTTTTCCTCACAGGCTTCTAAATTGGCAACGCTGTTAAAGAAAGTTCTGGCAATCATCAGGTAAGATTCACCCGAGAAGATTTTTTTATGACGGTTGAACTTGTCGTGTCAACTTGAATTCCTGTAACTGTACTCTGAACACCTCGTTCACACGGCACAAAAAAACCCCACAAACAAACACCGGCTAAAATGTTTAATCTGCATTCACTCCCACGTAAATCTGCAGTGTGGTCACAGATGTTTATCTGCTCCGGCTTCGATGGGCTGGGATTAAAACACAACACCTGGGACACGTTAGTCGCGAAAATGAACGTGTCCTGGGTGTCGATGTGTGTTGACGTTGGGGATGAACTACGCAGTCAATTCTGGGGAAACAGAGTTGATTGATATCTCTCATTTCGATGCCACCGGCACCCAAAGCGCCAGTGCTTGATGCCTCGGGATGAAGCTGAGCCGTCAACCGTCTTTCACCAGAATCTGTGACTCCACCTTTTAATCTACATTTTGTCTGTTTGCCAATCACACAAACATCACAAGCTAATCTCGTTAATCGTCTTGGAAGTGTTGGTCCTCGAAGCAGAAAGAAAAGATGAGATGCTGTTGACAAAGATTTGGATGTGAATTCTGAAATTAGTTTCACCTTTTTACGATGGTTAATGTGATGCGAGAATATTGTCAAACGTCCAGAATGTGAAGAAGAATAAACTGACAGGCACAGTAAACAACATTACGGCTGAATGACACGAAGACTGATATGAAGACTTAGTTTCTAAGATCGCCAGCGCTCCTATTTCGCGTTCAACGCAGGAGGGAATGTCGAGCGGCCGTAAGCAGGTGTTGATTTGCCGTCTCACCTCACCATCACCCCGTGCAGCTCACTGAGATGGTCTCCTGGTGATAGGAAAGAAGTCAAACACTTTACTTTTTTAGTAGGTGGTTTAAAGGCTGAACTATGATGAAAGACATTAGTATTGAGTAAACTTACCTGGAATCATTAGTGAAGGTGGGAAAAGCCAAAAACAATGTTGGGTGTGTGTGTGGGGAGGTTTGAGAGAAGCTTGGGTGTCGTTCTGTAAATCTGTCAAGTCGTCATATCAGCAGATCTTATCAGATCAGAATGAAAACGCACCCCTATCGGCTTGTTCCTGCCCTCGTCTCTTCATGGCGGCTGAGGAGCCTCCTGCGAGCCAGGGTGTTACACTCAGACTAGGTTAGCAAATAGAATATAACCCACATAGATCTTTTCTCACAACCCCTCCACTTCTTGTCCTCCACTGCAGGTCCAGTCACGTGTGCGGAGAATCCCAGCTGACCTGGGTTCAGTTCTTAGACGGAGCCGTCGATCACAACCTGCAAAAAGCCAGAGGCCTTATTCAGCACGACAGCTAGTTTGTGTTTGTGTACAGCTCAACGTGTGTCTGTTGTGTGGTTTTCTCTGCCAATGCATGGACTGAATGGCTAGTGTGTGTGTATGTGTGTGTGTGTGTGTGTGTGTATACATGCAGTATAAGAGGGAAGTATTTGTTTTTACAAGCCTGCGAGGATTAAACGAAAGGACTCGTCTCCTTACATTACCTCTCTGTGGAACGATGCTTCATTGTGTAACTCGGCATTTGAATGTGAACTCGGTCAACTCTGGAGAAACACGGTTGATTGTTGACTCTCAGCGTCGGTGTTTGTTGACCTCGGGATGAAGCTGAGCAATCAACCGTCTTTCACTAGAATATGTGACTCCACCTTTTAATTGACATGTTTGCCAATAACACAAAAATCACAAGCTAATCTCGTTAATCTCTTTAATCTGCTTGAATTGTTGGTCCTCGAAGCAGAAAGAAAACATGAAATGGCCTTTTCAGTGCATAATGAAATTAGTTTTACCTTTATTTATGGTTAATGTGGTGTGAGAATATTGCCGAACGCACAGTAAACAACATTACGGCTGAATAAAAGGTAGTAAACACGTTCATTTTCACCCTGTGTTGAAGTTCAGGATGATGCAGCGTGAATACTTTTTCTTTTCTCTCTGTTCGAGCAGCTAAACTTGAGAGACACTTAAATAAAAGACATTTAAAATAGTTGCTGTTGTTTGTGTCGTCAGCTGATTGATCAATACTGTGCAACTCATCAGAGATGAGAAATAAACAGGATGTCTCACTCCAGCTCTGGAAAAATGCTTAAATGTGATATTTGTCATGATAGCGAATAGAAACAGCTGTTTGGTCTTTTATTTTGAAAAGTAGAATACTGCACTGAAGCTAGGTATCTAGAATTAGACATATAAAAATAAATACAGTGCAGTGTAAACATGTAAACGTGTCATTGCACCAGGATAGTTGCAATCCTTGACGGACTGTTTTCACAACAGGTCAATACGAAACATCACAGGGTTGTTTCATGAGCGTGAATACCTTTTATTGTGAAAAGCCCGTCCAGAATGAGAATAACACACTAATCCAGGATTAAAACCATTTCATAAAGTCAACTTGCAGCTGATGTTGACAGACGATCTGTGGTTTGTTTCCCGATAAACACACCTGAGACATGAAGCGTGGCAGTATATTATTTTATTTGTAATTCATTAATGATTCATTTTACTGATTCACGTACGTTATATTCTTGGTAGTTAGTAATCTTAAGTATTTAATCATAAATATTCAGTGAGTAAACATAACTCACAGAGGCACTGTGTTGTCTTGGAGAAGAAATTAAAATTCAGACTTTTAATTTAATATTTACAATATTCCCAGATGGAAAATAAGGTCCCAGAACACTGTTTCAAGCTAGAAAGGTGGCAGGGTCCGCCACATATAAACAAAGTGAAATTGTATGAAGTTGTGTTTGTTTATTCTGTCATAAAAACGCAGGAGGGAGTTTGTTTATTTAGTTTGTTCAGGCGTAAAAATAACCAAGTCAATAAAATGTCTTCCACTAAAACTACATAATGCTCCTTTAAAGTCGCTGAAGTTACGACCTCACTGTGAAAAATGTATAATTAAATCAAAAACCGTGACGATATCAACAAAAAACCTGTGAGCAGTCGCGCTTGCGTTAGATTTCACAGGCGGGCGTACGTAATAAATTGGCCATTGAACGTACGCAAGATATTTAATTTGCTCCGCCATGTCAAACACGACACAAATATTTATTTTGTGTTGAATTAATTGCCGATGTTGAACTACAGTGACCAGTGGAACAGCCTCTAGTGTTGCTATTAAAAGGGCAAGTCCAGACACTCACAAACACATAATCGTCTCCTGTCTGCTGTCTGCTGTCACTTTTATTTTCCACACCTAACAAACAAAAGTCGGGTCATTAAAAACCAGGCATCTTTATAAGTCGGCAGTAAGTGTCCTGGTGGTTTGGCTTTGTGACTTAGACGGCAAGAATGAAGAAGAGATTGTGTCAGAGGTGCAGTCGACAATTAATCTGACTGTGTAATTACGGTTGCATTAACAAAGGTTGTCCGTTTTCAAAAATCAGGTCGATGTCCACGACTCCCAACCGTCAGCCCTCCTGCACAGGGACGTTTAACTCGCAACGCCCCGAAAGTGCCAAGAAGAAAAAAAAAATAGAGATTTCTTTCTGTGTTTGTCCGATCATGAATCTCACAAACACATTCAATGAGATCTGTTTTGTGGCAAGTTACATAACCGGTACAGGCAGTGTGAAATACTGTCTGCAACATTTACACATTCTCTGTTAACCGTTATATTCTGCATCGTTTTAAAACAATTAGGAGAAGCCGAATTGGGAGTAGAACTGAATATAAGGAGCACTGAAAATAAAAGGGTGTGCAAAACAACCACAGCTTCTAGAAGCATGACTTCGTTACACCAGGAAGCAGACAAATTAATCATCAGGCTCTTAACAACACAGTGTTCAATCTAACAATGAAGTTCTTACTTCTTTCGGGGAAAAACCCCTTGAGGAACCGGAATCTCTTTGAGACTGAGTAGCTTCTATTAAAATTATGAAAAAGGACGAAATGTCTGAGACGAATGGAGCAAATAACAGATTAAAAAAGGATGCTGGAGTCTGTTTTTATGGGAAATCAAGAGATGTGTGTGTGTGTGTGTATATTTTGGACTTTTCCTTGCTACACTTTGAACACAAATATCTGAACTTTCTCCTCCTTTGATTTTAAATACAGGCTCATTAAAAGAAGATGGACACAGACAGAGAGGCGTGTTAGTGACGAAGGCTCAGGTTCAGTTAGCTGACACAGTGTCCTTTCTTCTTTATTACTTTGAGTACATTTTAGAGCTTTATTGGCTTTATCGCCAATAACTGGACTGGATGTCAAGAACAAACAGCCCAAACAAACCTATAACTGATCCGGTCTCGATTGAGCTAAATACTAAACTTATACTGAACTACTTGCACGATATAACACCAGATTTTGAGAGATTTTGGAGTCTTTTCGGCAATTAATTACATCAACACTTCCTCATATTTGTCACTTGCAAATCTTTCTGAGTCACGCTAAGTCCTGGATTCTGAAAAAGGTCGTTGAAAATGATTCAGCGATTACAACAGTTTCACCTGAATTATTGAGTAACGTGACATCACGTCACGGTGTCGGCCGGTAATGTTGAGTAATAAAAGATGTTCCAGCGTTCAAGGAAACCTGATGCAACCGTTACCAGCTTTTTAGGAGGTAATGGTTGCTATGGTGGTAACGGATGGACGGATACCTGGTGCCTCTCTGAAGTTATAATCAGTCCTTGTTGAGACTTGAATTGATGCATACAGCAGCTACGGTCCACGCACCTTGGAAAAACAATGAGACAATGTGCAGGGTGTCGCTGAATGAGCAGCTCCCCTCGGCTTCATCAGCTCACTGTTTAGCTGTCAGACCCACAACTTTACTGCACCTGTGGTGTCACGTTACGTCTCGTTTCGACGGCTGTTTTCATAAAGCTTTGCTGGTGGTGCTGCTGGAGTCTAGCCGGTGAAGAAAGTGGGGCGTTCAGCAGCTAAAGAGCCAGAGATTCACCAAAATAAAGAACTAAGCTATAGTCCGCCTTGCGATGCGATCATACATCACACACCTTCACGTTCCGACCCGTGACTACTCACTACTCATTACCACATTATTACATTATTCCTGCATATTCATTTTGGTCAATATCGGCGCAAACTAACACAAAGTAATAATTCCATGTTTTCACCACAGTTGTTAAACATCTGGCAGGTCCAGGTGGGCCGACGCATTGCTGAACCAGTCAGACCGGCCTGTCTTACCTTCTCACAGGCCCCAACGCTTCATCCATCATCGTGGTCTTATAACAAAGTTAGACACTTATAAACCTCTATAGTGAAGTGTTTGAAGCTAGCAGCTACATATACCACTTTCCCTGGTTGCACTTCAACCTTGAGTTACTGTCTATATACTATTAAAGGGGCTGAAAAGCTTTGAGAGAAAAAGGAAGAAGGCGCTAAAGGCTCCGGTTTCCAAATACAAAACAATCGCCTGACTGTTCGTCCATCATGATCCTCAAGAGGCGAGCGGAGTTGATCTGGAGGAACTCAGGAAGCTGTAAGATCGACATTTCATTAATTATAGGCTATAGCAGCTGTGTGTTCGGTTAAAATTAGCTTGAGCTAACGTAGCGACGCCACTCACAGACAGCGAAGTTTCCTCTTCACTGCCTAATGAAATGTGTGCTGGAATACAGGTAGACAATCAAGTACTACAGTGATGAAGCTAAAGGGCTAAGCTACTTCCTTCCAAATAATAATAATTTGAAGGCGCCTTTCAAAGCACTCAAGGACGCCGCACATAACAACAACAGTACAACAAAAACGGGGGACAGGTAATGCAGTGATCTTATTGAAAACTTCCACAGGATCGTCTAAATGCTAAAGTCACATTTCATCTTCACATCCACTCTGATTAGTCTAAAGTATCTGAAATTGTGGTTAATTCGCACAAATTTAAAAACTGACCTGCCCAAGTACGCACCACATTGGGCGGTGGTGGTGGTGGTGTTTGGGAGGTGAATCACTGCCAGCGCCCAATTTTGTGACAGGAAGAACCTTGGATCAGTATTCAGGACTCATGGTTTCGAACCACACCCGTCTTCATCTCAAATCTTCCTTTGACCTCTTGATTTTGACCTTTAAAGTTCAGGGATATCTTGCGAGGCAGTGAGGCTATCATGTTGACAACAAAAGAAACTCCCCAGACCAAACAGGTAAAACGGCCTTTTACAGGAAATGACAGGTGAACAGGTAAAACACGATCGTTCAATCATTCACAGACAAAACGTCTACGGAGCAAGACTACGGTCATTTTCAGCATTTTGTCGATAGAGGATGAGTTTGAAATATGTCAGGGAGTCATTTTATACAGTCGGGGCAACAGGCTGCACACCTCCAACTTCTCAGAGAAGAAACCGACTAATTTTCCCTCGTTAGCGTTATCGGGTTGTTAGCATTGGGGTTAAACAGGCTTCATCGTCTTGTCGGTCAACTCCCGTCACATCACAAGTGAAATGCCACTCCTGCAAATCTGTGTTGCAACTCTGCTGCTGGCGCTGCTGCACGGAGCAGACGCCTGCGGCAGCTTGATAACTGTATCGATGCGTCGCCAGACTCAGTGTTCATTTTATAAAGAAGCAAAACGCCAGCGGCAGGCGTGTGATGTAGTTGCTTTAATGTCGACAGCCGTGTAACACTGGGCACACAGACAAACCACGCCAAGCCCTAATACCCGGTGAAAACACGCCCAAACTTCTTCTGTGGTTGTTGCACACACACACACAATGTTAAAGTTAAAGTTACCTGGAAGTGAAAAACCATACGACTCAAATCAGCTTCAAGACAAAGTTGTGTTACTGTTTTTATTTGTGCCGGTCGTGTCCGGTCTTTGCAGAACATCGCTTTGATCCAAGCGTGTCTTCGATGTTTCTGTCGGGACAAACCGGTTTAGTTTCCTTGATTTTGGCCTCGGTCGTTTTATCAGATCAACACCAGAAACAATCAATTCAGTTTCAGAAGGATTCGCATGCCGGACTTTTATATTAGAGTGCGTATAATCATTTCATCGTTTCTTATCATCATCATCATTTACAGTGTCAGTACATTAAGCAGTTGTGTTTGGCGAACGGCACGGCAGTGTGAAGTGCAGTCATAAAACTCGGGGGTGGGGGGATCCTTGACGTAGACATCTATGACGTGTACGACCAGTTAATGCTGTGTTTTATCTTCAGCTGAATAACCAGGTGACCAAACCTGTTGCATGTAAATTTAAAAAAGAGGCTGGGCTTGGCAGGTCCTCCTCTTTAAAAATAGATCGTAACTCAGCCTCCTGTCAGTGCCTTGTTGACTGCCTGCCAGCGCACATCTACCTGTCCTGACACCTGTGTTGTAAAAAGCAGAAAAACTCTGTGAAGATGACGGATCCAAAGCCAGAGGAAGTTAGAGAATCGGGTGAGTAACAGAGGAATCTGTCTCTGCATCCAGTGATGCCCAAACCTGCCTGCGTTTATTCTGTGTTTGTGTGTGAACGAAATGTGTGCGATGTCGTGTTTCAACACAAATCACAGGACGCTGTTACGTAGATTTCTGACAGTTCATGTTTTGGGGGATGACGCGTAAAATTCATTGAGGACTTAAAACAACGATCACTTTCTTTTAAGTTTGGAGTCTTTTGCCACAAAACTCCCCACAAAGTAATTCAGCTGGCTGCTAACGTTGTCTGTTGTTGTATGCTGAGCAGGTTCATTCATTCATTCACATCAGCTGCAGCAGCTCTGCAGACTCAGGCTGTTGTTACAACCATCAGTGTGTTCGTGTGAGCGGATCTGAGGGTTTTCTTCACCTCTCGCCTCGCTGATTTTTGCGTCTTTTTCCCCGTTCACACACGCGTATCTGCCTCCTCACACGGTGTAAACCACATCAGTGGCATTTTACACATTGCACTCCGCGCCCTGACCTATATTGTGACACTTTTGCGAGGCAGGACAGTAACTTTAAACATGCAGAGCCAGTTTGATGAATCAAGTCCAGGTCTGTCCACACCTTAGAAAGAGAAACCCAGAACTGGCTGAGCACCAGGAGCAATAAAGGCGGCACCTGTCTGCCTAAGACGGAGTTTATCCATGCGATTAATCATTAGTCTACTTTCAATATAAAAGGGCATTAAGGTATTTGTGACTCATTATGTAATAACTAAGTGAGCTCAGTGAGAACGGTTTAGATCATCTGCACGCAGGAACATTGCAGCAAATGTGATGACGTCTAATTATGTATGTTTTTACAACCTAGGTACTTTTTATTGGTTCATTTTGTTTATTTTCTTCTTACTATTCGTATTTTAGTTCAATTCATTATCTTAGAATGATCTGGACCTGTAAGAGCTTTTCAATAACTTTTAAGTACTTATTTATTTATTTATTTATATTTATTTATTTCACTGTCCTAAGTTGGATGATGTGTGATTGTAACAAAATCTACCTTTGGGTACTAATAAAGCAACTTGAACTTGAACTTAGATAAATAATATTAACAAAATGTGACAAAACTCTAAAGCTTAGGGTCATTTTGAGTGTTTTGTTCTTGCTTTATGAATGTATTTACAGTTCTTTGTGACCGTATTTGACATGTGTTCTCTGTGCACAAGTTTTGGACGATGCGAACATTAAAAATCAGATTTGACTGATGCAAATAGAGACCTTTGCTTTTTGATGTGGACGGTAATAAAGTTGAATATTTACAAAGCGTCCCAGCAAACTTTTGCAGAGCGTGTTTTGTCTCTCACTAACCGTCATGTGCGGATCGTCTTGTCAACCTTGTTGACGTTTGCATGTTTTTTTGTCATTTCTCTCAGTCTTTAAGGAAGTCGACTTCCACGCCAAGTCCAACAACTTTGAACACCGCACCAAACAAATCTCAAATAAGCAGCTGGTTGTGAGGAGAGGCCAGCCCTTCTCCCTGACCGTCAAACTGACACGAGCCTTCAACGTCGCCGACGGGCCGCTTTTCCTTCATGCGTCTACAGGTTTGGTCTTCTTATTAAATCTCTCTCTTTGACTTTACATCCTGATGACTTTCCTTTGCTCTTGAGAAGTTTTACAAATATAAAAGCTGCCGCGGATCAAAATAATCATAATAGGAAGAGTCATTATTGACCTCAAACATTATCCCTGCATGAGCTGAACTGAAGCATTTTCTCCTCCATACTAACAGTGTTTCATCTTAAAATATACTTTACGCATTAACTTACACTTCACCAGGATGTAGTCTTAACGTAACCTGACACGACCAGGTAGTCTTTTGTTTAACAAAACGATCTAGGTTTGGATAAAGTGCAGGTGCGTTCAAACGATCCTCAGAAGGTGATTGGATGAACCATCTGTCAACCTCAACCAATCAGATCAGAAGAGGAGGAGAGCTCGACTAGAGCGATAATGCGTTTTCCATCCAGAAAAGCTTTCAGTGTCGTCCTCTGCTCTACTGTTTACCAAGAAACGTTTTCGAGATCTGATAAAACGAGAAAACTTCTTCAGGGGCCGACCATTGTTTACGCCTATATTTTCTGAGAGGACGCTGGTCGGTCCGAATCATATTTTGACGCCTGGCGAGGTGGACTTGTGAGACAACAGACCTGTGATCTCGTGAATCCAGCTGCCTCGCAAGGTGAAGCCTTGGCATTTTTGTAGAAAAATGCAAATTTCCTGAGCCCAGTGAAAAACAGGCTCGATCGGCGTCATGCAAAGACAGAAAACCTTGACGTCAACACAGTAACAGTCAGCGAGAAGTATGAAAAATGAGCTGTTTTCATTTCATGGGTATTTTATCTGATTTGTTGGCTATAAGTAAAATGAAGTAAATGAATATGGCTCCTCTCTGCAGGGATGCATCCGTCTCAGGAGCGAGGGACGGCGGCGCTCATGAGCGTCCCTGCTGGTCTGAAGATTTCACCATCAGCGAAGGCGGTGTGGAAAATAGACCTGGACAACAGCTCCTCCCCGGAGTTGGGCATCCTGACTCTGGCCTTAACCCCTCCTGCTGACGCCCCCATCGGGGAGTACAACCTGGTCGGGCATTACAACGGAGAAGAGCAATTGCTGGGAATGCTGGTGGTGCTCTTCAACCCCTGGTGTCCCGGTAGGTCGACCTTGTCCACCTGTACGGAAAAATAAAGCAAAACCTGCAAAACCAGAGATTAAAACTGAAAGTTTCGTTATGTTCTGGTTAGCTTTGGGTACAAAAAACACTAGGGTGAGAAAGAACAGCGTGGTTTGGTTTTAAAGTACCAGTTTTTCTTCCTGTGAAGAAAAGACACAAGAAAAATGTCTGGAGATGAAACATGAACGGCTGGAAATAATCTCCAGGCGTCCTTACAAATGTTCAGCGCTGTGACTTATGCTTATGCTCTTTTGCTCAAGTAAGATATTGAATGCAGGACTTCAAGTGAATTATCTGGATACATTTAAACAATCTAATCGATCTACCTATCGTCTGTCTGTCTGTCTGTCTGCACCAATTCACCGTCTCCGTAGAGGACTGGGTGTATCTGCCTGATCGAGCGGAGAGACAGGAATACGTGATGAATGAAAAAGGAAAAGTCTTCCAAGGAAGTGGAAACTATATCTCTGGCATGATGTGGGACTTTGGACAGGTACAAACACACACGAGTCCGGCTGCTCAGTTGAGTTTGAAGACTTCACCCGGATGCAGGAGTAAAAAAAAAAATAAAATGTTTTTTCTGTCTCCTGTCCAGTTTGAGGAGGACATGATAAACATTTGCATGAGGCTGCTGGACCTCAACCACAAACACGAGAAAGACCCCGCTGATGACGTCTCGGCTCGCTGTAACCCCATCTACGTGAGCCGCGTGGTCAGCGCCATGGTAGGACAGTGCAAAGACACATCTACTAAGATTTTTATAGCCGCAAAGCAATGACGCGATGCAGACTAATAACTGTGAGAGTGAAGAAAAAAAAGACAGCTAAGTGACAGCAAAAGCAGGATTTTCAGCTCCGATGTTGAGTGCTAAATAGGAAATATTAGTCTGTACCTCATCTTACAGACTAATATGTGTTTGATCCCGTTCGAGTTGTGCCGTGATTCACACATATGATGTTGTTTGTCAATTTAAACGATCCGTTTTCAAGTCAAAAAAGTCTCAGTTTGTCCTAATTAAAGTAAAATGTCACCTTGTTTTGTGTGAAAGTGCTCGGTGAACTGCGTCGTCACCAACAGGCTCAGATAAAGGTTGTAAAAAAATATGAAAGCCACAATAAATCTGCTCATATTGACGTATATATACAATGTTTTACAATGACGTATTTTCACGGACTGACACTTAATTAGTTGGATGACAAACTGAGACTTGAAAAATGATCTTTTAAATTGACGAATATCGTATGTGCGAGTCGTGACACAGTTCAAACAGGATCAATAAATGACTCGTCTCTCTTCATTCACTACAATACATACACAGATTTCAGAAATAAGGTCCCATGAGGGAAACTGGAGGGAAAATCTGAGATAATAAAGTTGTAATTTTAAGGAAAAAGTCTCCATATAGAAATGATCGTGTGTTTTCTTTCCAGGTCAACGCTAATGATGACCGCGGTGTCGTGCAGGGACGTTGGGGAGGTCCGTACACAGGCGGCAAAAGTCCGTCTCACTGGTCCGGCAGTCACGCCATCCTCAAGCAGTGGATCAGAAACGGCTTCCACCCGGTCAAGTACGGCCAGTGCTGGGTGTTCGCTTCGGTCATGTGCTCGGGTAAACATCTCTAATGATCAATGATTTGTCAGACTTTTTCTGGTTCCAGCCGCTCAGATGTGAGGATTTGCCTCTCGACTCTTTTCTACAAAGAAAAGTGATTTGTTTGTTTCTCTGCATTTGGTTCCAGTGATGCGGTTCCTGGGCATCCCCTGCCGCGTGGTCACCAACTATCAGTCAGCCCACGACGTCGACGCGAATCTGCTGATTGACATGTACCACTCCGACTACGGAGTCCGTGAGATACCGTCGCACGACAGTATTTGGTGAGTGGCTGCAATTTCTTACTTTGAGGACGCACGCGCAGCTCGGCACGGACCGGCGCGTGCAGCAAAGCAAAGATCCACCACTCAGGACATCGAGTGTTACCTGTCAATCAGGAAACCGTAGAGAATATTTGAGTCTGCGGTCAAAAGCGAAGTGCGCTAAGAGAAGCTCAGTATAGGAACACTTCCTCCAGACAGGCAAGCAAAGTCAAATGTAAGTTAAGTTCAGTAATGTTACCTTGAAGTCAAGAAGGTTAGGACACCGAGAGATAGTCACAGAGGAGGAACAGGTGGGACGGTTCCAGCGGAGGTAGTCAGCGCTCACGGTCAACAAACAGACAACGAAACAGATCCTTCACTCGTCAAATAAAAGAGAAATGTCCCCACAAAGCAACGCTACAAGGCCAAACAACAGCAACGTGCCAGCAGTTAGTGTCTCTGGCAAGAAAACAGCGATGAACCTGTAGACTCAACAATCAAGGATTGTTTATTTTTTTTCCCCAGAAGGTTCCATGATGAATAAATACTAAGCAAACAGGTAATAAGGTAATTGCGGTCAGGGCTAGTTGATACTTGAATTCCTATCATAATCATACATTTTGTGGGTGTGTAAGGTTCCAGACGAGTGCCGCTCCTCAGACACCATCAACAGCTGACATATAAAAACAATGAAACTAAGGAAGTGTCCCAGGAGGAAACGGGCTGCCTGGTCATAAACAAACAGGCGTAATGAGAAACATTCTTAAGCCAAAAGTCACGCCAACGTGTCCGTGCTTGCTCGCCACAACTACGTAAGCTCTCTGAAACACCTGAGCGCATCACCAGTGCAGAAAAGGAAAATGATTACAACGTCTGTTGTGGTGAGGGAGGAACATACTTGCCAACTCGCCACAGAAACACAACCTCCCGGCGATGACGAGGGGAACCAGCAAAACATACAGCTGGTGGTTTTAATGGCCGATCGGTTTATATGTTGCGCATCAGTAGCTCCGCAGTTCTGTATTTTGTTCTAGTCCGCTGTGGCAGAATCTGAATGTTTGAATGCGTCGTGTTTCAGGAACTACCATGTGTGGACGGAGGGGTGGATGAAGCGACCAGACCTGTCAGCAGAAGGCAAATTTGACGGATGGCAAGCAGTGGATCCAACACCACAGGAGAAGAGCGATGGTACGGCTTGTCTGGTTTTTATTAGGGGTGCACCGATGCGATATTAAGATAGGATGTCAGAAAAATTAACAGATCCACAGGACAATCCAGTTTTTTTTACAACTGCATTTTATTTATTTTAATTTAAGAAGTCATTCTGTTTTAGATTGTTGTTTTTTTTTAATAACAAATAAATAAGAATTCAAATATTTTTTTTTACATGTTCAAAATGTTTGGTACCTGTTTTGTCTTAGTTAGGAAAGTCTGGTGGATTTAGTCTCTTCCATATGGTGGAAGGAAGGTATAAGGTGGAAGGTATCCAGTTTATTATTAATTCAACAACGGTATCGGATCGGTATCGGGTATCGACAGATACACAAAGCCCAGGTATCGGTATCGGGACTGAAAAAGTCGGATTGGCGCATCCCTAGTTTTTATCTCCATTAACTTTACCGGGGACACATTTTCTTTTCTCTTCTGAGAATATGAACCACATCCGGAATACACAACAAATCCTCTTAGGAGTCGACCAATAGGGTCCATACCGACAGCCGCTTGTGCCTTTGCAGTTTGGTTCTTTAGGCAAAGAAAACCTACTTCGTTAGGTTTAGGAAAAGATTTTGTTTTGGGATAAAAGAAGTATTTTTATTTAGGAAACTTAAGCTACTTACGTACCGACATTACATAGGTAACTTAACTTCCGTTATGCACGTTTGTGACATCAGCATCAGTACGTTAAATGAAGTCACTTGGACCTTTAGTTTCACACTTGATGAAAGCCCCGTGTTTATTCTCCTCCCACTGGAGGTCGCCACCCAACTAGAATTGTTAATATGGGTTGTTATCAGCTGCTTGCATGATCAAACTATAAAGTCTGTTACATTTTTAAATGCTTACTTTTAGTTCTGAATCATGAATCAACTCATATTATGGCTAAAATAATGATAATATTGCTATTTTTGGTCATTTGAGTTAAAAAAAAAACAACTTTGTAAATATGTTACTACTGTTTCGAATAATGTTTTTTAGAGATGTTGAACTGTCAAACTTTTTAAGTGTCCTTAATGAGAGGGGTTCGTCCTCTGCTCCGAAGATTTCATGGTAATTAGTCTGACAGGTGACCTGGTGGATGAAATTATTCTGTGGAAATAAACTCCATTTGGGAAGTTTTGTTGACACATATCGTGATTTTGATCGTCTCTCCTTCTGCAGGTGTTTACTGCTGCGGTCCAGCCTCGGTCAAAGGCATTCTGAGCGGAGAGACAAACATCAAATATGACATGCCATTTGTCTTCGCTGAGGTCAATGCCGACTGCGTTGACTGGCTGGTCAGTGAGCAAAGCTTTGAGCCCAACATCATTTTGTCTGTTTCTGTCGCTGAATAAGTTAAGAATTGTTTGTTTTTGTCCTGTCAGGTCAAAGCTGACGGTACGAAAAAGAAGATCTGGTCCGACACGAAGAAAGTCGGTCAAAATATCTCCACCAAGTCTGTTGGCTCCAACAAGAGGAACAACATCACCCGCACCTACAAACACGAGGAGGGTGGGTTCGCCTGACAAACAGGTCACGCACAAAGGTCAGCTGTTTCTGTTGGAAAGTGACTGAATCCCCTACCTTTACAGGCTCAGAAAAGGAGAGGTCTGTCTTTGAATATGCCGTCACCAGAGACTACACCCAAGAGGACACGGATGAGGAGGATGACGAGGATTATGAGATCGAGGAGTCCAGCGAGGACGAGGAGGTGGAGCCGCCAGGCGAGAATGAGGTGACAGAGGAGACGCATGAGGAGGGAGGGACGGAGGAGGCAGGTGAAGATGAAGACACGGAGGAGGAAGACGAGGGCGTAGAGACGGAGGAGCCGGGCGAGAATGCGGGAACAGATGGGAACGAGACGACGAATGTCGAGGAAGAAACCCCCGTGGCCATCCCTCCGCTGACCATGAACTTTGTGGAGGTACGTCACAGCATCTGCGGTTGTTCAGAGCTTTGTTACAGGATGTTTCTCGTTTTGGCTCTAATCTAAACGTAGGTGTATCCTGGAGTTTAAGATGCTGAGCACGAATCGCAACATTCAACCGCTGTTGTCCTCATTTCCAGCCACGTCTGTATTGTTTCGTGATTGAGTCTCCTTCCGTGTCTCATTTTGCTCGTCGTGTGGTTCCGCAGGTGTCCGAACCGGTGAACGGGAAGGAGGTGAAAGTGAGGCTGGTGCTGCGCAGTGAAGCCACTGTTGCCAGGCAGCTGTCCATCAGCATCAGCGTCGTGGCCATGGGGTACAACGGCAGAAAGGTTGGGGTTATCCAGCAGGAGATGAAGGAGAAGACGCTGCTGGCCGGGAAAGGTGATTTTTTTTTTTTCCTTCTGTTGAACTTTAGAGGCTGAAATTCTTAAACCGACTTCAGGGTGGACAAATCAAACCACAGCGGTCGACTTTAAATTTTCTTTTCTACTGTCTATTGAAGAGCTGTCCATCCCGATCCGGGTCCCATTCTCGGCCTACAGTAAACTCATGGTGGAGAGTGACAGCATGAAGGTGTTGGCCGTGGTCACAGACAAAAAGAACCCGGATCACACGTGCCTGGCAGAGGATGACATCGTGCTGAGGAATCCTCCCATCTCTGTCGAGGTCAGTGTAGAAACTTCCGTGTTTCGCCTGTCACCTCTCCTCTGGGTTGCTCTTCTCACACTCACAGGCTGACATTTTAATGTACCGACACAAAGGATGCGGTAGCTGCGGCGACATCATGAAAAGACTTCGCTCCGTTGTGGTCGGCGCTCAGTCCAGTTTCCCACTGAGCGAGTGAAAGTGACGCAGCAGGCCGCGGCGAAATAGAATCGGCCACGTTAAAGTTTTTTTTGTAACCAGCGTTCGGCTAATCTTTTTTTTTTCGTCGGTTTTGCCTGCAAGCGAAACTGCTGTCACCACAATTGGCTTTTTCTCCGCTGTGGGAATATTATATAAGAGCTGCATGTTCAGTCCTGTGAGAGCTAAATCTGTGCGCTGCTACTGCTGCTGCAGGCGCACACACACACACACACAGACACACAGACACACACAAACACACACGCAAAAAGAAACATTTGACTGCCAGAAATTCCTGCCCTTCAGCTAGAAGAGTCCATGTAGTTAAGGATTATGAGCAGTTGCGGTCTTTTTGTGTTGGTGTCAGATGTATTGTTGTTGGGAAAATGGGTCAAGGTTT
>OMLP01032081.1:11621-27315 GCA_900302685.1 Spondyliosoma cantharus | reverse complement strand
CCGTTCCCTCCTCCTCTCAGAGTCTCTCTGTCTCCTCCTAGTCCAGGAGAATCAAAGGAGATCAGCTCCCTCACAGCCCTGTCTTAGAGGGGTTTGACTACAGAGGAAGGAGAGTGAGGAAGTGCTCGTGTGAAGGGGAGGGGCGGGTTCTGATCCGATAGAAGTGACTCAGAGGGCAACACGGAGAACATCAGACGAATGTAATGAAAATATATTCGGTTTTTTCGACGCTCTGATTGCATTTTCATATTAGAAACCCAGTCTGGAGGAGGTTGCATCGTTTAACGCTGGTTATTGTGTCTATCCGTGGAACGTCTGCCGGGATGTCTGAGATCAGGAGAGAGAAAACGGGCCTCGTCTTGCGTTATTTTTGCTTAAGTAGCTCGAAGGTAGAAAGAATCCTTCTCCTCCACAGCGTCTGACGGGATCTCTCTCTGTATATATTCTGTACCAAACCCAAGACTCTCCGTTTTTCTTTGGGAAATATTCTACATCTTCTTTCTTTCGAAATTCAGGTTGACATGTTTGGTATCTTTTAAAACGCTGAGATCTCCACCAGAATCTGAGGTAAAGCTGTTGCGTTTGAACAAAGTTTTGGTGGCACAGCGAGCCTTCCTGACACCACAGCAGAAAGGTCGGAGATCTCAGGGGCTACTCTTCTGTCTGTTGACCGTATTCAAGCTAACAAAACACAGGGAGTTTCTATACAGAGGTCTATATAGGGAGCTCATCCCTCCAAGTGCAATGCATGATGGTATTTAATCCTTGGTTAGTGACCATCGGTTGTACACTTTGAGTCAACTACAGGGTATAATAAATCTCACTATACATTCGGACATCACTACAGACTGCCGTACTCGCCAAATAGTCCAATATTTAGTGAGTCTACAGCCACACTAGCAGCTTGGAAAGGCCGTAGCTACTTCAGCTAAATGCTAATAGCAGCCTAAACCCATGCTCCCAATGAAAATGCTAACATATTGACGTTAAAGATATGATATGTAAGATTTCTGCATTGCTATATCACCCATGATCCAACGCTACTTCATGGGGCTGTCGTTTGTTTTTGCAGGTTCGGTCGAATGATGGCACTCAGTGAAAGGACGATGAAACCGACTGTTGTTGGGATATTTAACTTAAAAAACAGAAATGTCAACATAACGGCGGCACTAGAGGACAAGGGATCACCCGAGCTGCTACGATTCCTTCTTTATTCTTTATGGGCTGTTTACAGCGGCCATTTTACTCTGACATCACAATCAGGGAGGCTGACGATCGCCCCTGCCCTTCAAAAAGTCTGTGCACGCCACTGTTCCTAGCTAACATTACCATTTGATAGTGTTACACGATATAAAAAATTAATTTGAAAGCATCAACTCGCACCTTGGACACAGTTATTTAAGTCTAGACGTAAAACACACTGGATATAACTAATAAACTGTAGCTTGTGAGCTAACGTGTCAATCCCATTTGTTGTTTGACCTTGAACTACGGCTCCACGTCCCTTCAGATTTTCACTATCCATCATCTTTTTAGTTGTCGATCAATCATTATCACATTTGCGAGGTTTATTCAACTTGCAGCCTTGAACGCAGGCAGCATTCGACTACGTTGTCCCGGCATTTCAGCTTTCCACCCTGATTGGAGAAAAATGGCAGGTGTAATTGTGGCAAAATTCGCGGCAATCCATCCAATAATTGTTGAAGCATGTCAGTCTGAATCACAGCGGCGGATATACAGGCAGGCAGAGCCAGAGTGCCCCGGAGTGTGGCTGAAAATTCATCCTTTGTACCATCACATAAAACAGAAAGGAGTTCTGCCTATTTGATGTCTTTCTTTGAAGATGTTTCCACTTTCGCGGCTACATCTTCTGTACAAAAATGTTGCTCGTGGCGGTGAATACGAGCTCCAGAAAGGCTGGAAAACAGTGTGGCGCCGGCCCCTTTACACACACATTTAATCAGCGCGCAGTTTGTAGTCGGGAACGGATGATAATGCGATTAACATTTGGTTAGAGCTGGAATCTGAATTGCCACAAATTGCCTTTTCATTCAATGGCCCCACATGTCATAAAATATGCAATGAGTCAGATATGCAAACGCGATTTGCCTTTGATTGTTCCATGACTCATGGTTGTTGTTCGCCCCGTCCGTCTCCTTTCTCTGCGTTTGTTTGTATTCCCTCTCTTTGTCGCTATTTCTTTGTCCATCTGTCTGTCCATCTGTCTCCGTGAGTAATCAATAGTGTCTTCATTAGACAAATGGAAGGAGATGGGAGGAAGCTACATCGGGAAGCCAATCAGATAGCGTGAGTGGGAGGGGAAGGACATTTCAGATCCAAATCAGCCGCGATGAATCACAAGGGCACAGCTGATTCATAGGGCACGTCTTGATTTAGGGCTGGATAGGTGTGATTCAACAACAAACTGGCTGGACTGGAAAATTGCGCGGCGGGTTTTTATATATCGGAGCAGCCTCGCGCTTTTTGACATTTACTAATGAGCCACAGACTTCAGCGTTACTTACATTTACACATTTGAGAGCGCGTGGGCGGGCACGTGTGCGCCGCCGCCGCCCGTCAGATCACACGGCGTGATGTTGCAAAACCGAGCAGACAGAAGATTTCAAAGTTGAGGTGACTGAAGCTGTATTGCCGTCCGTGTTGAGAAATCATTGGAGCAGCAAATAAGATTTAAACACGCCTGATAATGTTGTAATGCATCCTACAAATTCAAACGCTGAGATCACAAGACATGAAACACGTCAGGACGCTCGTCAAGGTGACACTCTCCCCGTCTCCCTCCTCAGCTCCGGACTCTCGTCTTTCCCCTCCAGGCCCCCTTTTTTTTTTTTTTTAAATAGAACTTTGCCTTTCTCCACCTCCTGTCCACCAGATACCCTCAGACCTTCCACCCTCTTTGTGAGCGTCTGGATCCTCCTTTGCACAAGTGTCCCTCATCTCCTCATTAGATCTCAGAGCACGAGTAATGACCACGTTTCCACTCTCATTTGTCAAAGTGTCTCTCTGGTATTGTGTTCAGACTTGCTGCCTCTCTCTGACCTCTCCTACCTTGCCTTGCATTTCTAGATTATGATTTTTGTTTGACATTTTGGGGAAAATATGCCTATTCACTTGCCAAGAGTTGAAGTTAGAAGAGAGGATTCAGTATGGAAATGCAGCCAAGCGGCGGTTAGCTTTAGCTTAGCATACAGACTGGAAACAGGGGGAAACAGCCAACCTAGCAGTGTCCCAACAAGTTAGCCAAAGCCAGGCTAGCTTTTGTGTCTTGTTTCCAAACTCTGTGCTAAGCTAAGTTAGCCATCTCCTGGCTGTAGCTTCATATTTGCAGCTGATATCGACCTTTGTTGTTCTGGTTCCCTGACCTCCTGTAGGCTGTAGTGACTCCCACAGCTGTTGAACGAGGAACTCGGGTGAAGTAGTTTAAAGAACGAGGAATTACGCAAAAGCAAACAAGCGCAGGACTTTTCACCCAGGAGACTGCCGTTCGTGCCCAGCGGGAAACCAGAAGTAAACGATGAGTTACGTACGTGATCTAAACTGAACTCACAGAAGTAACGTGGTTGTATAAACCCTAATCACAATGTTTTCCTAAACCTAACCAACTAAAACAACGTATGACAAAGTTGTTTAGGGGGTAAAGTGGCTTTTGTTAGCTGCAGATGTGTGCCGGTTTATCTGACGACAGGGAAACATCTCCTCAACCACGTCCAGAGAAACGACCAGAGAGAATTTAGTGTTTCAAATTAATTAATTAACTACATGTATATGGACCGGAGAAATGATCGCAGCGGGCAGTATAGGGCATCTGAGTGATGTGTTAAGAGATCAGAAAAGCGTACAAACACGCTCTTCCTCGCAAGCGTTGCAGGATGGATCGCACCTCTCTCTCCCGCCTCTCTCCCTTTTGTGTCCTCTTCATTCAAAAGCTTGAGAAGTCAGCGAGCGTTACGGAGGAAGAGGGATCGCAGCACACGGAATACCAGGCGGACGTGAACCCCCGAGCCCTCGTCGGGGGAGTTTATACACGGTGGCGATGAAAAATGGCTGCCTCGCAGACTACATCGCCTGTTCCCCCCACCCCGCCCCGCGTTACTGGAGCGCCTCATCCTGAACTGCTCCATTTTCAAAGTCACCGCCTGGTTCCATATTCATAACCGCTCCTGTATGAACGTCCGATCCCATTTCAGCCAATAGACAAATCACCTGCTTAGACCCCAGAATGCTAACCCCCGTCCCCCGGTGCATTGATGGATCTGTCTCCTATCTCCCTGCAGCAGCTTTATTTTTTCGAAATCTGAAAGCAAACATTAGCGGGCCGAACATTATCCTTCTCTCTTATGTTCTATCTCTTTCCCTCCCTACATTACACCCCCCCCCCTCCTCCTTCTCTTGCTATCACATCCAGGAATCATCCGTCAACGCAATGAGGGAATAATAGCAGCTCCCTCTCGCTAGGTCGAAGTGACTGCTGTACCTTCCATTACGACCGAGACGTGAGTGATTGCCTCGAAGATGGAAGGCGGGCAATATGAATGAACTGGTGTTAGTGAGACGGAGCGAGGGCGGCGCTGGTCGCACTGGTAGCCACACCGACGATGCACAACACCTCCAACACGAGTTCTTCCAGGAGCTTTGATATCAGACAGCGTCCCCTCGTCTCTAATACACATTGGCTTTATCTTTCCAAAAGGAGGAGGGGGGGGGGCAACTTCAATGAAACGCGCCTGTTCTCTCTCTTGGATGGCATCAAAGCTCTTTTTCCAAGGGCCCCTTGAAAAACAAATGGTCTCCCTCTTGAAAGCATATGGCAGCGGTGCGTGTGTGTGCGTGGTTGAAATAAAGAAACGTCCACATGATTTATGTGCCATATGATTTCCAGTACAATTGCGGGAAGAACACAAGCAAAAAAAAAAATGACTCATGCTCGAGCAGTGTATTGTGCGTTGTTGCTTTGATAAGCAGGCGTTTTCTCTCTTGCAAATGAAAGAAATGTGTCATCTTTCTCAAAAAAATTCTCCAGGCTTTCATTACTTTGTTTGTCCCTCCGCGCCTGCTTTTGTTTCACCCACCGCCTCTGAAGTAGTTTTCTCGAGGGGCAGAGGGCTTCATTGTATCTCTCTGCGCCTGCCATTTTTTTTTTTTTTTTTTTCTTATTTTTCTCCCTTCGTCATTCTCCTTTATTCAAAAAATCTGGCGCCTGACCTTTGTCTCCCTTCTCGCATGAAAAGTTTGAATGACCAAGATGAACTTTATTTTCAATTTTCACGTCTCTTTGGCTGGTGGAGACGGGAGAGACGTACCTGGGCGGGTCGCTCACGCTAATCTGTAATCTCTCCTGAGCTAGAACCTCAGCCCAGCGATAACATATATCATCTCTATAGTCACGTCATTTAGGAGGCTCAGTGTGTTTTGTTGACAGCGACATAAGTAGCGAGCTGGTTAAATATGAAAAAATGTATTTCTCATGAAACCTTTATGGCTTTGGAATGACGATTATCTTTCTCAACCTGCAACACAACGTTTGGTCCCGACGTGTAAAAGCCTCTCAACCTCCTCAAGAACAGAGAGCACGCACGCGAAACGTGAGCAGTGTCCATTTGTATGCATGTGTTTAAGACTGTGGCGCTGCAGTGCATCTGGCTCGCATGAATTATTTGTGCGAGGCAACTGTACGCCAAACTGTACGTGTCTGCAAGTGCGCGTTTGTCTGCGCATGTGATCTCTCTTCACGCAACCATCTGGCCGGAGTCTGAAACACTTAGGTATCACACAGTCGGCCCTGCCAGGTGTCAGGGCGTCCGGGTGCCCAGGTGGCTGGGATGTCTCGCCAAGTACCTTCTCCCCCCCTCCACGTCTGGCATCAGACGCTGCACTTATAAAGCAATATTTCACTTTGATAGCAAGGTTTTTTATGTGGGTTACACTCACACTGACACGACCTAGTGAACAGCCGACCTTTGGCTTTGGCAAGATGTGCATGTTTGTTCACGTGTGACCTTTACTTTAAGGAAAAACATCCTTATTTTTTTTATTTTTTATCCAAATGACAGTATGATAAAGTGAAACAGTTTTGGAGGTAGATTAAACAAACTCCGGGGAGTACATTAGGCTTAAACTTAAGACTTGACCCGAAGTTTTTCGTTTTAGGCTTACAGCCTGATAAACATCCTGGAGAAGATAGCGCCGCCTTGGATCTTTCTTTATCTCATTCTCTGGGCATCAGACCCAAAACCAAAATGCGTTATTCGATTAAGGAACTGTCCGTAACTTTTTCCTCTTTAAAAGACAGTTAAAGGTAAACAACCGCTTTTTTAAAAAACAGCTCTTTCACTTCTGTTTGCATCTTTTTTGCACCTGTTGAATTCATACTGAGAACAAGTAGAGGGCAGCATATCAACAGAGTACCCGCTAACTGCTGCTAACTCAAGCTGCCACTAGCTAGTAAGCTCAGTTAGCTGTACAGCTAGCGGTTGTATTAGCTGACGCTGTCCGAACTATTGTGCTGTCACCTCATGAGGTGCAAAGTGGATACGAGCTAGCTGGTTAGCACGCTATCTTCTCTGCAACACAACACAAAACACTGTTATTTCATCACATGTAAACGTCTGACATGTAAAGAAAGATCTCATTCTGATGTTGGACGTATTTTTCTTGCTGGATGAGAACACAATTGTTTCTTTCGAAAGAAAAAAGTCTTGAGTGCTGAAACAAAATGTGATGAAGCGATCTGAAGAAAGGATCTTTTTTTTTAAAAAAAACGTTTTGCCAGAAGAGTCCTTTGGATTTTGAAAATATGAGTAAAGATATTGCTGGAAAAAAATGACACCGTGTCAGTGTTGAGTTCTAATCTCTATATATTTACTGTCACACAGCCTATCATTTAAAAAAATAAGCCCTATTTCTTATTTTGGTTTACTTGTTTTTGTTCTGTCTTTTTATTTCCGCGGCACTTCAGCTGTATTACTGGAGACGGCACAGGAGGGAGCAGACGTGTTGTGGAAACAACAAGTGTTGTGGAAAAGGATTCGAGACAGCTGATACCGCTGCACAGGCAAAAGATCATTACAGCGCTCGGCCTGAGTCACCAGGATACACACATTTATCTTTCATTTTATCGTTGCTGCTGAAATCTGCGGTGGAGATGATGAAACATCATCGTATTGTAGGTTCGACTCTGAGTCTGAGAGTCTGAACACGGTGGTTTCCTGCGAGTGTGCAAGCGGGAGTGAATTCTTCAGGTTCGATTCCACTCGATGATGAAAATAACAAAGTGCAAGACGCAATTTTGTTCAACAGACACAGCTTGATGACAAGTATGTAAGATTCGAAACACACAAAGAATGTACTTATTGAAGGTGGATGCAGAGGATGAATTCATGAATCTTGGCGCCTGAGGAACGAAGCCGCTCTGTAGTCTGGTGCTAAGGCAGCGGATATGTCTCTAAAGACTGTGGCACTGCAGGTTCTTGTCTTATAGCATCCTGTGGGCTCTGTGCAGAGATCTCACTCTCACCGATATCACTGGTGCTCGGTAGATGGATACAAATTACTTTCCTCTGTGGTTTCAAACACCCACGGCAGAGCCTTTCTGTCCTCGCTCTTGCAGGAACCGTGCCAGTTTGTAATGTTTAATTACAATCGCTCCTCCGTTAGTTACCAAGAACTTGGCCTTTCAGTTTCCTGAAGAAATATAAGGCAGTTTCTGCGCTTGTGTAAAGACAGTGACAGGTTCTGTGATGTTGAGGAAGCGTAGCTGTTCACCTGCTCCACTGATGTAGACAAGGGCCTGTTTTTTTTTGCCTGTGAAACGGCAACGTCACAAATGGTGAAGCCGACTACGACGTATTCATCTGTTTTATTTTTCCGCTCTCTCAGGCGGCGAGTCGTTAAATGAAACGCGGCACAGAGAGTTCTTGAGGAACGTGGTCGATGTTAATGGGGTCGCATGTGCTTTCACAGATGGCTAACGGAGACGATGGGCCCGGAGAACGGTCGTGACACCGACGGAGCCCGGCTGTGGACTGTAACGCAACAGTCGCACGTCACATTCAATGTGCAGTGGAATCATCCATTCTACAAAAAACACAACTCGCAAAAACCCTCGAAATGAGCTCACGTCACAACGAAGTGCTTTTGAGCAAAAGCCAGAGAGAACGTACTCTGTGTTATATGTTCTTCAAATGGCATATTCTAAAGCTGTGGCCTTGTGAGAGTGATGGATCTCATCTCAGCAGCAGCAGTTTCTCGTGGTGAGGCCGGTGATTGATGCAGTATTACGGCAGCGGCACCTCTTTGGCGATTGTCTATTCAAGCTCCGAGGTATGTGGTTTAAAAAAAAAAAGAAAAGAAAAAAAAGCAGGTACCCTGCAGTGCAGTGAGTGTGCTCTCCGTCTCTTTGTCTCTGCCGCTCCCTTCAGATGTATGTAGGTGTTGGGACTACAGTCCATGTGTCAAGATAACCAAGCCTGACAGGTGCTTCTCCTCATTATTCAAATAGATTCTCACCAGTGTGAGAGGGCGCAATAGAGGAAGTGCCTTCACGTGTCGAGCTCTATAAGTCACTGCATATACGCTATACAGCCTCATATAATGTACATGCACGGTCCCCCCACCCTGGGCACTGATGGTTACATTACACTGACATTTACAATGAAATATCACCCTCTTATCATCTGTATACCGTCACATTTTTCCCCATAAGCTGGACCTATTGATCTAAATATCACATCCATCCTGCTTAGCACCAAAGCTGCGGACCTCGCACGCAACAGCTCCCAAACAACGGGAGATAAATGAACGTCCATTAAGGAGGTTAGCTGGGCCGGTTTGAGGACCCAACCTGGCCAAATTGGATTCTAATAGATGTCCTTGATAGTGTAATCACTTTGACCCGCTAAGGGGACTCTTCGGTGACCGGCCAGCCAGACGGGCAGGCATTCAGGCAGCTGGGATTTGAGGTAAAATCAGTACAATTAGGATCAATCAGCATCATTGTGTGTATCTGTGTGTGTTTGTGTGTGTTTGTGTGAGAGAGCCAGCACAAGGGAAAGACATGTGACCTTCAGTGTGAAGGTGGTAAACCATGATACAGCATTATTAGGACCCTCATGGATTATTGATGGCCCCATGGCAGGTGGTGCCCGCTGCCAGCAGGCTGCTTGAAATGTATTGTTTGGGCTTACAGTAGTTGGAATGACACACGCATTAATCAGATTATGCTAGCGTACACATCTCTGGAGGTATACAATACTTTGTTGCCATAGAGGTAGATGTCAGGCTGTTGTAAGAATGAGCATTAAAGAAGAATAAAGTTATTTGCTTTATTGATACTTTTCTTATATAAATATATTAAAGGTTTAATATGTAAGAATTGCCCATTTGTTGAATTCATGCTTAAAACAAATTTGGGGCCACCGCCGCCATCAGAAAAATGAATGTAAATGTAACTGCTACCACCATTAGCTCAGTTAGCTCAGTTAGCAGTGCAGCTAGCAATCTGGGGAGCCGGTAGCTCGGAGCACCGTGGAAGTGTCGACGTTTCAACCGCTCCAACAGGAGTTTTGGACCGGGATGGGCCGAGCCGGTTAGCATGCTAAACGTGCGTTTCACACCCACATTTCAAAACCCTAAAATTCAGCAGATTACTTTAGTCGTTTCAAGCCAAGTTTCAGGCAAAAATGCAAAAAGTTTTTAATCCGCCAAAAAGCCGACCACCAAAACAACAACTTGTTGATTGAATGTGTTTTTAAGTGAGCTTCTGATGTGCTTGTAGCAGATTTTACTATCTTCAGAAGGAGCCGGGCTAGCTGACCCCCTGCCTACAGTCCTTATGCTAGACTAAGCTAACTGTCTCCTGGCAGCCATGAATATTCTCACACAAGCAACTTTTCTTTGAGGCTGTAACATAACTTCTTTACTTTCTCCACTTTGTACATCGATGATTTATTAGGAACTCACTGTCCTACTCATTAGCCTACAGAGACTGGGATGTTTTTGTACCAACATATGAACTTCACCTACATCACTACAGCGTCCTGTTTACCCCTAAAGCAGTTCTGCTGTATTTTATTTGTCGCATGTGCATTGATGGCCGCTCTTCCGGGTGACAGGGTTTCGCTTGGAACTAAGTAAAACAGCCTTTTCTTATTTTGCACCCTAAAACAAAAAAAAAATCTGGAGCTTATTGAAGTTCCCTGTGAGAGTCGGTTCAAAGCCTTGTAAAAGAAAAAAAAAAGGTAAGGTAACTGAAGAGAACAACAGCTTCTCTGTATTTTGTTGTGTGTTTCAGTTGTCCTTAAGGCATATCGTCTACAACATTAACTCTTTTTTAATGACCAAGTTTCCCTGATGCACATGCAGATGGCACATGCGATTAAATGAGTAATACCACAACGGGGACAAAGCAGACAAGAGATAATGGATATTTGCAGTGTGCATATTAAGCACACACACACACACACACACACACAACACACATACGGACACGTTGGCAGAGTGTCAACTATCTATGGTTTAAGTATAAGTCTTGTTCAAACTGAAGGCTAATAGGTTAGTAGCTCATCCATCGTATCTGAGGTAAGTGGAGGCTTAGCACACTGCTTTGTGCAGGACTGCAGTTGGTATCATGCAGAGAGGAGTCAGCAAAAGATCAAACTCCACTCCAAACCTCCCACTATCGGGGCAGACAGCGGAGCATCGAGGCCACTGATCTAGTAAAAAAGTGCTGGACATGAAAAGCTCCTGGTCCATGGAAAAAGTCCAGGGTTTATTTAGAAATAAGCAGGTATCCTCCTGTGCAATGTCTGCAAAAATAAAACCTGGGAGAAAAGAGAGCGAAAGTAGTCGTGGAATGAATACCGGCAACGGCGGAACATAGAAAGCCACTAGCAATTCCACCGCTATTGGTGATAGCTTATGCTACAAAACAGGCTAAGTAATTAACAATGCTTGAAGAAAGGAGAAAGAAAGGAGTCATGAAAGTATGGTGACGAGGAGACGAGGGAGGGGCAGTACAGCAGACAAGAAGTTAAAACTTAAAACGACGATGTCAAAGACCTCTATGTACATGTTGCAGAGATATCTATTGAGGTTAGCATGCTAACCAGCTAGCCCCGGCACGTCCAGTCACATAATACCACATGATGTATGTAAAAAGATTCCAGCTCTACACACTGTATTTGCTCTCTACTAATGCCCGACTCTCGCTTGGTCGTTGGCCAGTTTCCCGTCCCTGCCTTCTGCATCTTCTCATACCAGTGGCTGCTGTAAATCGCCTCCATACCGCATCCCCTGAGTTGCATCTGTCGGTCTCATAGGCTGTGGTTGATGTTTTTAATATTTTCAGTTTGTGGTTAGTGAGTATAGGGGTCTTTTTTTAATGTAACTGCTACATATAGGATAGTATGCCAACAGATTGCAGCTCAAACAACTGTTTCAAATGCAAACGATCAGTGTATCCATAGAGGACATGGACATACAAAACCTCAGAGTAGAGCTAGTCCGCTCTTGTATTTGGAGTGTTTGTTGTCTCCTTGGGGCCAGCAGAAAAACAAGTTTTGAACACAGCATTAAAATATAATCACAGTGCGGCCACATGATGAAGGCGAACGTGTCAGCGAACAGTTGCTTATCCAGCATTTACGAGCAAACACTCATTTGAAGTTGTGTCTCGGGCCATCTGGTGAATGTAAGTCCAATATAATCTCTTTTATGCTTTCATCTTTACCAACCCCTGAGGGAAAAATCTGGCTCTTTAGCTGCTAAATGTGCCACTATTTTCACCACCTTGTCGTCCTGAAAACGCCACAGAGAGTTAAAGCCAAAGATGCAGAAAGGCGACGTGTGACTAGTGAGAAACCCCTGCTGGAACGCCTGGTCGACCTGTCATGTCGTAGATCACAGAGCGCGCTCGCATCTCGCAGCAACGTACAACAGTTGCTTGCAATTCCATAAGATGACTTAGCACGGTACCACGCTACTCTACACACTGTAGGAATATGCTCCATCCATGATTAATGCTTTTTTTTTTTCAGCAGCAAACCCATATAAGACGTCGTAAATATTACAGCAGTTGTTGAGACAGCTGGAAATTCATTTCATGATTACAGAACAAGTAGCTGGGGTGTTATTAAAGTAAACCAGAGGCTTGTGTTGAATTCAGTTTGAAGATGTTATCAAAGGGTTATAATTCATTTATTATGCCTTTTAGTAAGGCAGGGTATGAAACCGTGTGTGAGAGAGCAAGGGTGCTCGAGGCATTATTGTCTTTGATTTTACTGATTCATTTGTGGAAGAAAACCTTTGGTTTGTTAAGTGGGTCGCGGATGTTTGCACGTAACACGTTTACATTTTGGTGTTTACGATGAGATGGAGCTCTCGGTCCCGCTCTTCCTCTTCATCGTCTTGTCTGTCTCTCTCTGCTGTTGCTCATAAGAGAGAGCTGTTGATCTTCTCATCACGGCTGTGTTTTAATTAGCCCCTAAGACCCAGTTAATGTGTCACTGGATTAGCTTTAATATTGGACCCATTGGATGGGCCAGGTTATGCATTTGGCAGTCTGAAAATAGTCAGGATGAAAGACTGGTGAGACAGAAAATCACATCTAGAGATAAAAAAGCATTGTCTCATGTTGTTGTGGCAGCCCCAGAATAAATGTTGGCAATTCCTTCTCTGTCTGTATCTTCTGGTTAGGTTTAGGCACAAAAAACACTTGGTTAGTGTAAAGAAAAGGTAACGTTTTAGCTTGAAATTACCTGCTTTGGTCGCGACAAACACAGCAGGAGATTTAAGCTGTAGAACTTCCTGTTAAAAATACTTGTTTTGTTGCCGCTAACACGCCTGAAGATGTCCTTAATGGCCTTCATTAAGTTCATCCACCGACTTAAACTAGCTGAAGCAGTAACTCTACCTCAGAAAGTATAAATGCTCTTAGATCTCAGTCTGGTCATGGGTTTAACAAGCCAATAACAGAGCAACAGTCATCAATCGAGGTCAGGGTCTGCAGTGGCAACAGGGTAACCAGAGCGGCCCATATGTTGTTTTAGCCTCGCAGCCCTATTCAAAGTAACAAATGACCTCAATTTTACAGCAGATGCAGGAGATTGTTTCATTTGAATCCTATTAGACCTTAGTGCCTCATTTAACAATGTTCATCACGCTGTTGTAATTCACCTCCTCTAGCAGTGGGTTAGTGTCTCTGGTTTCCCACAGTCTTGGCTCAGATTCCATGTTTTTTCTGTTACTAGTACCGGCTTCTAATTTTTGTCAACACTCGTCACCTGTGGAGCTCCTCATGGCTGTGTTTTAGACACAATGTCTGTTTTTTGGTCTTTATAGTCTAACCCCAGCTAAGATATCCTAAAACATACGGGGCCTTTAAGCTCTATTTTTAATATAGAAAGTTTTGATGTCTTATCATTTCACATCTCTGTTACACATTTGTCAATTTTTTTTTTACCTGTTTTTTGCTCTACTACCTGCAGGATTTGTCAGGTTTCTATGGTTTATTCTACACAGAACATGAAAAAGGCCATTGATGCCTTTTCTTCTCATCTCTCTCCTGCCCTGCCTCTGTCAAACGTCATGCTCACGCCTCCAGCTATTTCTCAATGCATCAGCTAGGATTTGAATCCGTGCCAAAGACAGAGAGTCAGTGTGTTTCCCGATTTAGTATCTTGCTGTTGGTTTGCGAGGGCTTATTGTGTTTAAACTTGGCAAGGTGCCCAGATATGCGAAAGACCTCTTGGGTCCCCTCAAGTCAGAGATCAGGTCAAGACCCTCAGGCGGGACCTCACTGCCTGACTCTGAGTCTAGACTCAACACCAAAGGTCCCGAAGTACTTCTTTAAGACCATGCCTGCAGAACTAAGATATGCAAAGTTTTGCTTTGATGTAGTTTGTTTTTTAATCCTGACAATTTCTCATCTCCGTGCTGTTTTTCTTCTGTCTAAAAATCTTATTGTAATTCATAAATCTATTCACTCTTTTGATTATTTTTTTCCTTTGTCGCTTTAATCCTCTGATGATGCATTTTATTAGCTTGTTTTTGGGTGGTGTTTTCTTCTCGTGGCACTTTGTAAACTCTGTTTCTACATGAACGTTATATAACGGCATGAACAATCATCATCGTCACGGACCGCAAAGGACTACTTGTAGGTACAAATAATGTTACAGGATGGCTGATTCTGTGAAAGAGGAGACATGTCACTTATTATATCTTCATTATAAATACTGTCAACTCAAGAATGCACAGTTGCAAAGTCTAAGTAACAAACATGTAGGTTTTGGGTCATCAACTCCAACTTGGTGCCATGCGGGAGGTCAGTGTCCCATCCTCTGTTTTCCAACACAGCAGACATGGCAACCTACGATAAAAATCCACATGATCTACATGTTACACAGAGTAACTCACGATAGGATACGACACGATACGATACGATACTGTACGATACAATACGATACGGTACGATACGATATGGTACGATACGGTACAGTACGATATAATACGGTACGATATGATGCGGTACGATACGGTACGATACGATATGATACGGCACGGTTTGGTATGGTATGATACGATACGGTACAATACGGAATGAAACAAAACGATTCCCAATAAGTTGACTACGATAATGATGTCTTGATACAGTGTTTCTGCTATAATCAATTGCATGACAATCACCTAACGATACATCTGGATATCTGTATAACTGAAAAAAACAAATACCCCTAAAAAGGTAAAGTGAATTATGGATTTATTCACTGCATTGTGTGCTCAGTTAAAAAAAACATATATAGACTAAAGCTGCAGTACGTATTAATTGGCCACCTGTCAAATTCCTATTTTAAACAAATTGTCAGTGACAACTGCTAACTGCTGCTAAATGTAGCTGTCATTTGCTAGTTAGCTCGGTTAGTTGTGCAGCTAGCAGTCCAGGAAGAGACGAGGCTAGCTGGTTAGCATGCTAGCTTCAGTCGATATCTCTGCAACACAAAACACAGATGTCATAACGTCAGAACTGTTATCAAGGCTCTGTTGATCGTTTTAGTTCATTTGAATGTTATTAAGCTTCGTGGTGCTTCTTTAAAGGGCCGGTATGTAGTCAGAATTTAAATTATTATTCAAAATATTAATGAGGTTATAATACAAACTGAGCAATAATTATCTTTTCCATAACTCAAAAAATAAAAAGCTGTTCTCAGAAGGGTGGCAGGGTCCGCCAAATATAAACAAAGCAAAACTTTATGAAATCGGTGTCGTCCTTCAGTCAGTCACCAGTCGTCTGATTCAACAATCAATCAGACGGAGACATATTTCCATTCTGGAGTTTTAAATGTTAGCGGGAAGGGATACAACCATGACTCGCCTTATTCTCTGTTTCCAGGAGTTTACGCCACAAGGGGGGTTCATGAAGTCGTGACTCTGGTAGGTCACATTCGTAAGAGGAGTCTGTTTAGAGCAGTGGCACGCTTTAATAAGCACATTTGTAACCGGTTTATTGATAATCACATCATAATCTGTCAGCACTGAGGGCCAGATGATGATGATGATGGTGCTGATGATGATGATGAGGCACCATGCAGCAGCAGCAGCAGCAGCAGCAGGGCTCGGTGCTGTCCGCGGTGCTGAACCCTGCACAGAGCCCGGGGAGGAGGGAGGGATGCTGTCCTCGGTG
>OMLP01032078.1:7491-20234 GCA_900302685.1 Spondyliosoma cantharus | reverse complement strand
ATATAAACTACCAGTCTAAAGTTTGGACACACCTTCTCATTTAATGTTTTTTTTAAACGTTAGAATTCATATTATGGCAAGAACCAATCAGCCAAGTAAAGAGAAATGGCAGTCCATCATTACTTTAACAACTGAAGGTCAGTCAGTCCGGAAAATTGCAAAAGCTTTGAATGTGTCGCCAAGTGCAGTCGCAAAAAACCATCGAGCGCTACGACGAAACTGGCTCGCATGAGGACCGCCCCAGGAAAGGAAGACCAAGAGTCGCCTCTGCTGCTGAGGACAAGTTCATCCGAGTCACCAGCCTCAGAAATCGAGTGATGAAGAGTGATGGAGTGCTGCGCCAGATGACCTGGCCTCCACAGTCACCTGACCTAAACCCAATCGAGATGGTTTGGGAAAGAGATTGACCGCAGAGTGAAGGCAAAAGGGCCAACAACTGCTCAGCATCTCCGGGAACTCCTTCAAGACTGTTGGAAAACCATTTCAGGTGACGACCTCATGAAGCTCATCGAGAGAGTGCCGAGAGTGTGCAAAGCAGTAATCAAAGCAAAGGGTGGCTATTTTGAAGAATCTAAAATATAAAACATGTTTTGAGTTATTTCACACTTTTTTTGTTTACTGCATAACTCCATATGTGGTCATTCATAGTTGTGATGCCTTCAGTGAGAATCTACAATGTAAATAGTCATGAAAGTAAAGAAAAACCATTAAATGAGAAGGTGCGTCCAAACTTTTGACTGGTGGTGTATGTTCAAAGTGCTCAACAAGTGATGAAGAGTATAAAAAAAACATGACATGTACAGAAAACAAAATGGATTCATTGACTAATGAACTCCAGGACAGCAATAATATATGTGTAGAGTAATAGAAGATGAATAGATAAGATAGAGAGCGGACATCCGTCCACAGTCACCGGCTCTGTAGCAGCCGTCTCTGGGCTCATCTCGTCTGGAAGGATCGGTCCCGGTGCCGACTCGTACCGGCTGCCTTATATCAGTGTGTGCGTGTGTGTGTGCGCTTGCGTGCGTGCGTGCGAATGGTGGAGTTCGAACGCTCGAATGCGTTATTTTGGATGATAGCAACGGGGCGGGGCTTGGAGGGGAATCAAAGCAACAGTCTTGACGCGGGGCAGTTCTAAACGACCGACTACTGAACAGCCATCAAGCTTATAAATATATCTCAGAAGTGATCCAGAGAGGTTAAACAGTCTTCAACCACTGTGATACAGGTGAGCAACGCCTTCCTTTCTGTTTCAGGAGTCACGAAGTTGAGATTAATTGATAATATTAATAATGGTTTAGTTATTTGCAGGCAATCAGAGCTCAGAGAGAGAATCTGTATGCTTATTTAAAGTAACTTGATCTTAAATTGAACAACTTTGTACTGAGCGTTAACATTCAGTGAAAATTCCCTAAAATGAAATTTGGAATATGAAGTAAATACATGATTGTCTATGTAAAGACCTAAAGCAGTGGTTTAACATGTTTTGTCTAATTGGTGACAGGGTAGAAACCACTGGATGGTAGCAAAATAAATATACACTAATCTGTAGCACAATATCTGAAGCATGGTTATGATCCTTCAAAGGGAATGAAAGTAACTTCTCCCTTTTCTTCTTTTCACCTGTTTTGTTTCAAGCAATCTAAGAGAGAAATGGAACCCACTAAAGCCACCGCTGCTTGCTCCTTCGAACTCCCCAGCAAATATAAGTTCCAAGAAGTCCTTGGAGAGGGCTGCTTTGGAACGGTGGTGAAATGTTTGAACAAGGAGACCAGGGAGACTGTGGCTATAAAGTTTCCTAAATGCCGGGGCCAACAAACCTGGAACGAGGTGTGAAACTTTGTTGATTTTAATGTTCACAGTTGTTAAAGATATTATATATTCAAAAGCCCTTTTTAGATAGAGAAGGCGGCACATTTGCTCCTATGTAAGGCCGGCAAATTGCCGCCTTCTCTATCTTAAAACGAGGTGTGATATTCCTCCTTTTCCAAAAGCCGCCACTTGGCCGCCACTGGGGTAGATGCAAACATGTTGGGCAGTGAACAGTGACAATGAATTTCAAAATAAGAGCTTTACATTGCACCCCATTGGAGTTTAGAACTGGATTCTTAGCTTTTAATTTGAAAGTAGCGACCGTTCGTAGCTTTCCGGCCGCTACACAGCTAGCGGACAGCTAGCGGACACAACCAAACAGCTCCGCTGGCTGTCAGCTACAGAGATCCAGGAGACGCCAGCATCTCCTGGATCTCTGCGGCTTTCCAGTTGCTCATCTTGACGTCCGCGCATGAAGTGATGGACTGACTGCTGTGATCAGCTGTTTCCTGGTTTTAAAACTCCCCGGCGGTGGCCCGCACAACAGTGCACGTCATCGACACCTCCGCCCATCTCACGCAGATGCCGGCACATTTCCACCACGTTTTAGATAGCAATGGAGGCAGAAATAAGTGTACCCTCAGAGGCATCATATTGGCGGCCTGTTTTGGGCCGCCAATATTTCTGTCTAAAACCGCGGACCGGGGCGGTCAACTGGCAGCTTATTTCCCAGTGTAAAAACGACTAAAGGTGCAGTAACTGCCTGGTGCGAATAAGCAATTCATTTTATTTAGTGTAATTAAATGACCTTAACGTAAAGATATAGTGATTATTTGTACACTACTTTCCCTGACTTCACACATCAACTGACTGCAAACTACTAATCATGTCTAAACTTGCCTGTGTCTCCAGATTTTCATGCTGAAAAAGATCAAGGGCCTCAAGCTTGACGAACGCAACATCGTCAAGTTTACCGATTGTTTTCAGACCACACATGGAAAGGCGATTGTGTTCGAGCTATTGGATATGAGCCTTTACGACTACATGCGTAAGAGAAATTATGCCCCTATGCTTCTGAGTGACATCAGAACCATAATCCAACAGGTATGAACACAGCACCATCAGATGGAAAGCAAAGCACTGAACACTCAGTTTTAGGCTTTGGTACATTCTTACCAACCTTGTGCTTTCAGATGGCCACAGCGTTTGATGCGCTGAAGGAGAACCAGGTGATCCACACGGATGTCAAACTGGACAACATTATGATGGTGAATCACTGTCAACGACCCTTTGAAGTCAAGCTGATAGACTTCGGTCTGGCCATTTCCAGATTAGAGGCCAGGACGGGCAGAATTCTGCAACCACTGGCTTTTAGGTAAGGTCGACTGTTTGTATTATTATACTGGACTGAGTTAGTAGTTTACTGTTTTTACCATGAAGAAGCAAGTGTGTGCCTTCTCCCTGTAATATGTTCTGTCCAGGTGCTCACTTTCAAAAATAACGTTATATCAGTGTAAACATCCTGTAATGTTCCTCATCCACATTCAGGTCTCCAGAGATTTTCTTGGGCTGTCGATATTCTCAGGCCATTGATATGTGGACCCTGGGCTGTGCAATGTTCCAGATGATCTGCGGCCATCGACCGTTCTCAGGAGAAAATGAAAATGAAATAGTAAGTCATTTACTATAGTCACACAATTTGTCAAATACTTGTCCTTGCGTGTCTTCACTTGCACTCGTTTTTTTTTCTCTAATTAGTGCTCCATGTACATCCAACATGTATGATGAGTGTGTGAAGAGGGAATCAAAAAGATATTTAAGGACAATAGGGAATGAAACACAGTCTTGAAGATGAAAATGCTCTAAATTTACTTTGAGTATGACAGAAGGAATTTCTTGAATGTTTAGTGGCGCAAAGAACTGTGTACCTTAGCTACGATCAATCGGAGGTCTTAGCATTAACATGCTGTCACAAAGCGATCAGAAGCTTTCCAGGATGAACTGCCCTGCTCGGCCTCTGATTGGCTTACCCTTATATTCTTACCCAACTGAACAGGCCATTAAGATACAGGGGAATCATTACTTTGCCCTCCTGAGAAAAAATATTTTGCTTCCTTTTGCACATTTTGCTGTCATTCTCTGTTTAATCTCTAGATGCTGAGCATTGTTGAACTCCTGGGTCAGCCAGCAGACGATGTTCTTGAAAATGGTCAAAAGACAAAGACTTTCTTCAACAGAAATGACCAAGTGTGGAGGATCAAGGTACCACAATGAACCTTCTCTGACCTTCATCATTCAACATTAATATTTCACAACATTCAGACTGATTTAGAGGAAGATTAATACAAACACTTTCATCCTTCTTTTAGAGTTATGCTGAATGTTTTGCAGACAAGACAAGAACCATCAAGAGCCACAAATTCCAGTCTCTGGATGATCTGAAAGAAGTAAGTGTGAAGTTCATTTCCCCAATGATCGATTGTCTTTTCATGATCATGAGGATGAGTTGACTGATGGTGAATCTGAACAATGTTTCCTCAACCAGATGCGTCTGGAGGAAAAAAACAAGACTGAGACCGTAGAGCGGGAGCAGTGTGTCGAGCTCCTGAAGGCCATGCTGAAAGTGGATGCAAAGAAGAGGATCACTCCCAAGAAAGTCCTCACTCATCCATTCATCATAAAAGACTACCCGAAGTAAGTGTGTGTGTGCTGGATGTGGGTTCTATAGGTGGTGCTCTGTTACCGGTAATTAGGGATGATTTATCATTTGATCATTGTGTTTCCGGGACATCAATTTAACAGAGAGTGTGTCTTTTGGTTGCAGTGATGCTTTGGCGTCAACATCTGGTCCACTTCACAGAGAAGCCCAAGACCGAATGTTGGTGGTGAAGCCATAAGGGAGATAAGACCAAAGACGGCAGTCATAAGGACCTGTGCTAATTACGAGACTGCCACCACCCAATCTTACTTTGGTTCGTCCTGCAGCAGCCAAAAAACAAAGCAGGATGGAAGATCTGGAGAGTGCAGTTAGTGACCTGAAGGGTAGGTGAGATGTCTTCCTCTGGTCATGACACACGTTTCTCAGATGAGAAGTGGTTCAACTCGCCAGAATTAATTGCAGATCTGAGAGGAAGTTTACATTATTCTTTAAGACGCCTTGACAATAGCAGGATAATTCTGTGTGTGTGTTATTTCATGTTTAGTGTCCATACTGATGTGGTCAAGACGTCAAGAAGTTAAAGCTTCACGTCTTCGGGTCAGGACATTGAACGATGGCCTACTTCTGCGCTCTGGAGGATGAAGACAGCAGTAACATCCAACCAGACGACCGCCCTCCATCTCCAGAAAAGACTTTCAGCTGCCGTGTTTCCTGCATTGATGAGGATTGGGGATGTGTGAAGTAATGTTCTGCGTAGGGTTACTTTGCCAAAGTAACCCTACACAGAACATTACTTCACACATGGGCTTCTGGGGAATTTTGCAAGCAAAATTGTCATCGTTTGCTCAATCTTCCCGTGTCTGTCTGGTTTTCCCACAAACAAAAAATATGTTTTGAAAAAAAATATGCAGCTCTTTTAGGGACAGATCTAATTGCAGACAATCACACACGTCAATATTTGCTTGGAAAAGCCCCCATATTGCCTGAATGCATCATAGAAATACGGCACATTCCCTCCCCTCAGGTGAGATTATTGCCTCTAGTTATGAAATTCATCCTTGAGTTAGAAGGGAGACATTTCATTGAAGATGTCAAGACAAAAATCGGAAAGTTACCTAGTTTGTGCATGTTTAGTTTGCAGATGAACTTCAGTCACAGTAAGTGACAGTCACCTCTTCTTGTGTCTCAATTGTTGTGAATTTTGAACCACGGTAGGTAGTTAATGTCCTTTTATTTTCAGAAGACACCGGGACATAGAAGAAGAGGAGGAAGAAGAAGAATTGCTTCAGACGGGTTCTCTCTTAGTTGAGGAAGACTTCAGCCTGCTGTGTTTCCTGCGTTGATGAGGATCCGGGATGTGTGAAGTAAAGTTCTGTGTTGGGTTTCTTTAACATGGTTTCCGGGCTTCTCGGGAGTTGTGCAATCAAAACCCTCATAGATCTTCCGAGGGCAGCATGGTGGCTCAGTGGTCAATTTTGGCATTGTGGCTTCACAGCAGAAGGTACTGGCTTTTTCTGGGCCCCTTTCTCAGTAGCGCCGAGATCGAAAAGTTACTGAAGGTATGTCGATTACAGCTCAACGGCATACCGATCCCCAGACTGGTATACAGATTCTTGGAGTGGTATAAACCGAATCTTTATACTAGTCTGGGGATCGGTTTATCGACATACCTTCAGCCACTTTTTGATCTCGACGTCACTCCCCTTTCTGTCTGTGTCAAGCTTGCTCATTGGCCCCCGTGTCTGCGTGGGTTTCCACCGGGTGCTCCGGTTTCCTCCCACACTCAATCAGTCAATAAACAATTAGATTGGATTTCAAGAAACTGTCCCATGACTTTCATTGGGCTAAGTAATACCAGTAGTATTCAGTATTTACTCAGTGTGATTTCAGGTTTAGTATGTGAAACTGAACTCAGTACCTTTATATTAATGATGGATCAAATCATGTGAAATGTGTCCTTCGTAGAGACAAGCCGACAGAAAAATAACATTTTTTTCAGTCAAAAAATAAATAAGATGATTAAAAAAATAACCATGCCCACTAAACAGCAGACAGACAGTTAGAACTGTAGCAGGTGAACATAGTGCACAATCAGGTCTGTGGGCTATGGCAGGGGATTTCACTGATTAACATGCCTTCATTCAGAGATAGACCAATCAGAAGCCTCACTCTTGAAAGTGATTATTTATTTTGCTCATTGTTTGTTGTCATACATGAATTTACTACTTTAATCTCAGTCTTGATGGCAGCCTGTACACAAGAAAGACCAAAGACTTTTGCTCTTTGCAGCTCTCTGTCCACCCCAGGGTGGATATTCTGTGTATATCTGTATATCTGTGTATATTCAGCTGTAGAAATCTGTGTACACACAAAACAGGAAACATGCAGTCTTTTCATCAGATTTGTTAAACCGCACATACGTCTGTTCCCATGCATCTTTTCTTCATACATCTCAATCAACCTGAACTTTTACACAGGGGTGCTCGAGCGGTCTGAGCGTTTCCACAATTGACTAGAAATGGATTTAAACATCCCCCCAATTACTTAGTTTACATATAAAGGGAGATCATTTATTTTGTTTTTGAGGAGAAATGGTGAAAGCAAGCAAGAATCAAAAGAAAAAAAGAAGCGTTGATTTCTAGTGATTGTGAACTCGAGGTAATGGTTTATCAAGTTGAGAGAAGAGAGTTTTATTTGGAGGTTTAAGTTTGGCCTAAGCAACAAAATGAACTAGCTTGAATGGCAGAAAGTCACAGAAGTGATGAACAACACTAGTATGTCTGTGGTCAACCCAAGGATACATACTTTATTCATTCATATTCAGACTTTGTTAAAGTGGCCGTTACTCAAATTTGAATGTCAAAATGTTTCAATGCGATTTGGAAAGCAATAATCAAAAGATCAAAACAAGGCATGCTGATAATGTAAGAGAGTTGAATGATATGTTAAATAGTCCTGTTCCAAGTAATGTAGATAAAATGAGATCATTCCTAAGGCGAGTAAAGATCTTCTATATCTTGGTAACTGGCGACATATAACTTTGCTTAATTGAGACTACAAAATTCTTGCTGCACTGTACACTAATAGATAAAAATTATGCTGAGAGGAAATTATTTCTGTAACGCAAACAGGCTTTATGAAATGTCGGCACATTTCTAACAATATTCGGCTTGTTCTAGACATTTTAGATTACGCAGATTTATTTGATGAAAAAGTCACTGATTTTGTTTTTGGACTTTTACAAAGCTTTTGATACTGTCGAACACTCCTTTATTTTTGGATATAGAGAAAACTTCAAGAACATTTGAAGTCCACTCTATACTAATATTAATAGCTGTGTATCTTCAGCACATGGTACTTCTCATTTTGATGTAAAACGTGAGATAAGACAAGGGTGTCTGATTTCGCCTTTCTTATTTTTGATAGCTGCTGTGATTTATTATGCATCAATGAGTAGAGTGAGTTTGGGATAAGTAAGTTATTAACAAATAGTGATAGAATTCCATTTATTTTCAATAAATTCAAAACAAAATGTAATTTCTTTGCCATGGATTTCCTATTAGAACACAGTTATCATCATAATGCTGTTGTGAGTCCAGACTTATTGTGCAGTCAATTGGCAAATCATTGTAAGTCACCTGTCAGTCTGCCTCACTCAAGTCTGAAAGTAAAAAAAGAGAAAATACTACGATTTTATTGCTGTCAACGACTGCACAGGTTTAGTAAAGTTTAGAGTTCAAAGCAATTAATACAAGCGCATATACTGATAAGTAAGGATAGTTAACAAATAGTGATAGAATTCCATTTATTTGCAATGAATTCAAACCACAATGTAATTTATTTGCCATGGATTTCCTAGTAGAACACAGTTAACGTCATAACGCTGCTGTGAAGCCAGACTTGTCTGTCACCTGTCAGTCTGCCTCACTCAAGTCTGAAAGTTTAAAAAAAAAAAAAAAAAAGTTCAGATTTTATTGCTGTCGACGACCGTACAGGTTTAGTAAAATTAACGGAGTTCAAAGCAATTAACACAAGCATATAAATGTTGAAAAGCAACGCATTTATAGACCATTATTTACCGTTTATCGTGGTTTTCCTATTGTTTTCTATTGCCCGCTAAGCACTTCCGGGAACTTTTGGAGGCTACATGGATCACGTGATCGGTCAGCGTTTTGAACGTCCGCTGTCGCCTCTCTAGTATAAGAAACGCGATGCATGGCCACTCCTGTACTGTAGGAGCAATGTTGCGCACGCGAGAGGCTGCGCCGGTTCCGCCAATCACCAAAGAAGAAGAACGAGAGGCAGTGGCGCGCGCTCACAGTCTGAATTTGAATCTCGGAAGAGAGCTGACCGGTACGATGTTTTCTACTTCACTTTTAACAAAACATGAGCTCACTTCTCACACAAACATTGCTCCGACCAGTTAGTTATAGAGTTGAAAATGTTCCTCGTGTCTTGTGTTGAGTGTCTGTTTCATTTAATTAGGGTTAAGCTAGCCACGGAGCTAACGTTCGCACTGTCTACGTCGCTGTAAACAAAACACAGCGAGGGTTTGTCACATTCAGCCAAGTGTGTTATAGATCTGTGTCTAGTCTGTTGCCTTGACTGTCAAAGTTAGCGTTTGGTTCTGTGTTTAATATCAATGTACATCCGCTAAGAAAAGAGTTCCCCGAGTGCATTTTTCTGGGAACTGTTGTGTGTGTGTGTGTGTGTGTGTGTGTGTGTGTGAGAGAGATTATCCAACACTAACGTTACTTCTGTTCCTCCTCACTTTAGAACAGAAAAACGTCTCAGGACGAAATATGTTGGTTAAAACGTGATATTATGAAATTAAAACATTAACGTTACCATACATTATTTCCATTTCCAGACTTTGTTGTTTAGACTATGTTTGGTTGTTTGTCGTCGTTGATGATGTGAAGCTTCACCATCATTGATGACCTCTCACTGAGTGCACCCTACAGAGAAATAAACCTCAACACCTTTTAGTTAAAATATCTTCCGTAATGTGTGCTCTAGCCGCCTGTTTCACAATGATGGCTCAGGAACGTAAATTTAAAGACTTGGAGGAGACGGGCGAGGCGTTGATGGCCTTCATCAACAGCAGCCAGCCTGAGAAACTGAGACGAGTGAAAGATGAGCATCAGGCACTTTTCGACCAACACGTAGAGACAAAGAAGATCGTGACGCAGATTCTAAAAGGTAAGCAGTCAGTCATGTAATGAGCTATTGTTTCTCAGCTGTCAGTTTCCTCTTAGGTGCATTATCACTGTTACGCAAAGATAAATTGGATATATACAGTATATGAGGTTTGTCCAGAGTGCATCCTCAATGCATCCATTTTACTTTCCAAAGCAGCGGACGCTTTGCTCTTCGTCTTCAATCCTCTCTATCGCTTATTTTTAAGAGATATCTCTTATTTTTCTTCATCATCTCTTCACCTCCAGATATGGCTCAGACTGAGGAGAGTGTCGGCCAGAGGCTGCTGGACATGGAGGAGGAGAAGAATCAAAGGGAGAACGAGCTGGGGAACCTGGGGGAGCAGCTGAGGCAGTGCACGGCCAAGAGCCAGATCACCGACTCCGAATTACAGTATCCTTTTTTAAATGCGCCCGGTCTGCTCTGGAGTGTGCGATCAATCAAAGAATCCACATCTTTGCAGTGTATTTTGTGAACCATGTGTTTCTTCACTCGCCCATCTTCTTGTCAGCATCCTGAACCCTACTCCAGATTTCTGCAGAGAGAGTTGGAGAGTCTGCGAAACACCGAACATGAGCTTCAGACTCTTCAGAACGAGGTGGATGAAGACACTACAGAGGTCATCCCTTCAGCAGTGTGAGTCTCTTTTATCAGTTAATGAAAGGCTGCTCTCAAGGAATTATCTCATTGACCTCCAGTCACCACATTTAGACCATTTTCTCCTCTTTTTGACATGAATTACTTTTGTTGTAGTATGGGTTGGACATAAAACAACACCAGATATTTTTTACATATGGCCTATGCTACTGAATCTAACATGAATACTGTATAGTGATAGAGCAGTGTAGTCTAATGCCATGTAATAGATAATAATGCTGTCTTTCTGAGGGCGATATCAAGACGTCTTGATTGAACATGGACTTTATCGGTCAGGTTTTTGCATCAACTTTCTTTAAACAACAACACTGGATAGAAATGGCAAACCCTTGTGAAATTTCACTAGTTCAAGGATCTTTGAGCCTCCATCAGCTTGTTCTACCTGTGACTGGATGCTACAGATTTTGCATTATTGCAGAGACTGAACACCACAAACAAACAAACAAACGAACAAAAAGAAATGAAATGAAATGCAATGATGTGATTTTCCAGTGACTGGAATGTTTTTGCAACATGTGCCCTTTTGAAAGTAGTTTAATGCCATAGCAGCAGCTAAGAGCTGAAAAGAGAAGTTGACTTATTGATTATGCGATGTTGAAGGCGTCCGCAATCTGCTTTACAGGTGAATTGTAGAGACTGGGATATTTAATGTCCTCTTACTTTTGTTTCAGAAAGAGGCAGTGCAAAATAAGCACAGCACCATTATGAATAAATAGTATAACAACAGATATAACTAGTATAACTACAGATTAATCAGGAATAAAAACAAGAGCACCTAAGTTTGTTTACTTCAGGAGTGGGTGGGACTATGGGGGCACAACAGCGATGGATGTGACAGAACTCGCAACTAGAGGAGAGTGAAAAAACGCAGCTAGGAATGGTGTAAAAATGAGTATTGAACTAGTTTCAAATATTGAGAATGGATATGTATGGACATTTTGATACTTTTCACAACACTAATTTGTTTGAGTCACATCTAAAAACAAACAGCACTGAGCGAATGATTCATAAACTTGACTCCCGTAGAGATGATGTACCACTCTTCCACAGACAGAAGCTGACCCAGAAAATTGGCAGTGAAATGAAAAACACATCATCCTTCTTTTAACTTTGCACGAGTCCATTTAACCCCTCTGTGTTGCTTTCACGTGATGACGGTCACATTTGGGAGTTTTTGAGAAGTTTGATGTCGTGTCTTGTTTTCCCTCAACAGGTACGTGGCTCAGGTGTACTACCTCATCACCAAGATCAAGTGGGAGTATAACACACCAGCCAACATCTTAAAAGGAGGTACAGTCCTCTGTCGTTACCTCGTGTCTTCTGTCAGCTCGCGTGTCTGTAATATGGCCTCACGTTGTTTTCTCCTGTTGCAGTGCACTACGGAGCAGACCTGGCCACGCCCATCAACATCGACACGTCCGTGCGACCTCGCAGTGACGTCAGCGACCAGCTGTGGGACTTTGTCAGCACTGAGTGGTAGCTGCAGGATGGCGGTGCTCGTCAGAAATGTTGTGCACACTATTTTTGTTTTTCTGTAAATGTGTTTCTTTCCTCCTGTTTCTATGCGACATTTATATTGTTTTTTTAAAAATTAAATATCTTTGATGTCTGCTTTGTGGTTCCTTGACTGTATTTCTGGAACATGGATTGAGTAGAACACTTTGTGGCGTCAAGGCTGAGTAGGGTTGGCCACTAGATGTCGCTGCAGCTGTTTGTTTTAAATGTTTTGTTATAAGTCTACATGGTTTTCTTGGAATCACACAAACTCAGATGAGCCATTGCTGAGAGATGAACTCCTTTATGCAGGTTTTCAGCTCGAGTTTTTGTTTTCGTTAACGAGATGCCAATGGAGCTTTTGACATGGCAACCGTTCAAAGAAATTGAGACGCTGAAGAAAGCTTTAGAAGAGGGTCAGTCACCAATCATGTTGCAGATACTTGGCTTACAGGTTCAACCATTTAACCTCAGTCAGAAATCAATTTATTCTCTTTGTTTATCACTTTTAACAATTCATCCTTTTTTATATCTATGTTTCAATCATTTGTGCATTACTCTCTGCAAACATTTTCAACTTTCTCAGTATTCTTTTGTTTGGCATTAATGTCTGAGTCAGGGGTGCCCACACTTTTTCTCTCCGAGGCCCGAGGTGACGGCTACGGGCCAAAAGCAAACGCCTAGTTTAAAAAAAGATTTCCTCCAGAAAGTCTATCTGCCCTCCTAGCTCGGATTATTTGAACAAAGTAATAATCAAGAATATTTAAAAAGCATCAATATTATATGTTTTTTAATAATTAGATTCATTCTTTAATTTTTCCCCAAAAAAACATCTGGCTGGCTGACAGCCCTGCTCTAGGTACTCATGTATTTCCAAATCAACCTGTGCCAATAGAATAATAATAATAATAATAAAGAAAGT
>OMLP01032067.1:74907-86674 GCA_900302685.1 Spondyliosoma cantharus | reverse complement strand
GCCCTCGCCCCCCCTGTCCAGACACCAGCTCAAGAGACTGGAGGAGCACAGGTAACAGTGATTCTGATCTACAGACCGAAGTGCAGCTTCATGTGGAGTTATTTAAAGCAACGGTGTGTAGCTCTCTGGAAAAAGATGGTTGATTGTTGAGTCTCATCCCCGAGTTGTCAAATGCTGATACTTGGGGATTTTGATGAGCTAAATCGGCTTTAATTCTCCAGAATTGCTTTAAAAGCTACTGAATGTTGCTTTAATGTTAAGTTCAGTAAGTACTTCTGTGGTTTGGCTATAGTATGTATGCAACTATACAGAGATGCCCAGAGGTTAAGCAGTCTGATATAGATGGATCAGTGTCTGTGTTGACCAGATGGAGTCATACGTCGGCCTCCTGTATGAAAGGGTCGTTTGTAACATGATGAGAACTTCAAACACAGTTGTTCTCCGGGTGACTGTGGTTCAAACAGTTATTTATTCCTGCAAATTAAGTGATTATGTGCTGAACACTGTTTTTTAACAAGACCTGATTGTGCCAAAATGTTTTTCGCAAGCTTAACTTGTTCCAACATGAATAGAATCAAGAACATAATGCGGAGTCATTATGATTTAATTATATTTAGTGACGACAGCTGCACAAGCGTCTAGTTGTCAAAATGACAGAATGCAGGATTATCAGGTCCGACAGTGATTTGTTTGGACTGTTGATGATTCTGCTCCGCGGCTGCTCGAGCTAATGTTTGCTGTTTCACAGTTTTGAGTCTTACAAGTCTTAATTCAGGGCGTTTTTTAAAACGATGATACGATGAGTTTAACAGGTGAAATATCTGTCTGTCATTCAGACTCAACAACCGCTGAGCTGTCTGCAGTTGATGTGGATTGATCGGCCAAAGTCTTTATGTAGAAAAGGATGTAATGCACTTAAAAGCCCTCTCCTTACATTTCCCTCCTAACATTGAACTACGAAGAGCTCCCTTCTTCTATAGGTCCCATCCTTATAAACATGATATCTCAGAAACGCCTTGAAGGAACGTCCTTAAATTTGGCACAAATGTCCACTTGGTCTCCAGGATGAACTGAGATTTTGGTCGGTCAAAAGGTGAAAGGTCATCGTGACCCCACAAAACATGTTTGTGTCTATAACTCAATGCACTAATTGTGACGCATTTTCACACTAATATCTAAACGGATAAAATAATGAAGTCATGACATTTTATATCCAAAAGTTCAGCTTCACTGTGACATTATAAATATTTTTTTCTGGTAATTACTCAAAGCCATGACTCAGGACCAGGACTGTGACCATATTTCACATTTGGTCGGACTCTGAACTGGAAACTAATCTTGGTTGCTCTCCATGAAACTGTGTGAGGCTTCCAGGTTTGAGTATCTGTTGCTTCCCTGCTGTAACGTTCATATTTGATGCATCGTCTACCGTCTCAGCTTCAACGTCATGTTCTATCAGAGAAAGCTTTATTGGTGCATGTGAACACATACGAGGAATTTGACTGTTTTTCTCTCAGTGAACTTGCACATTAATAAGACACCGAGCAGAACAGGAACAACAACGTTGAACAAGTCGATTTAAATCAATCTTGTATCCTGAGCCTCTCCAGTAAGGACAGTCTGCTCTGTCTCTTCCTGAGGAGGGCTTCAGTCTGACGTCACGGCCAGTCGGTTATTGATTCTGGCCTCAAGGTCTTTTCGCTTCCTCTCCCTGGATGACGAACATGCCTCCTGTTCCTCTGGTAGTCGACCACAAGCTCATTGGTTTTGCTTATGTTGCGCTTCAGGTGATTGTGGTCGCACCATGTGATGAAGCTCTCTGTCAGTGCTCCTCTGTAAAAGTGAAGGAAGCATGTTTCTCACTGCGGTCGTACGTGTCATTACAGTGATTTCACCAAAAATACACTTAATACCTTTTAATTAGAATCCTTCAGAGTCTTCACTCCATATTTTATGAGACGTAAGGACATAAACTGTAACTTGACTGTTTTGCTGAGACGGTAATTCTTATGCACACTAACAGAACTGACCTTGACTATCTGCAGCTGAGGTGACAGCTGAGTTTCTGTTCTGAATATTTTCTCACTTAAATCATGATTTCCAGCCCCAGTCACGATTCCAACATCATCATCATGTTTCTTGTTTTTTTTTTTTTTTCCCTGAGCAAAGCCGTCATGTCCTCACCTGGCTGTTGTCTGTCCCTGCAGGTACAGCAGCGCTGGACGCTCCCTGCTGGAGCCGCTCATGCAGCGTTACTGGGAATGGTTGGTGGGACGAGTTCCTGCCTGGATCGCCCCAAACCTCATCACCATCATCGGCCTGGCCACCAATGTCTTCACCACCCTCGTGCTCGTCTACTACTGTCCGACTGCCACTGAACAGGTTCGTCGTCCTTCAGAGACGTTACGCAGAAGAGTCTTTATGTTGGAGCGCACTCGACATGCCTAATTAAATCTAGTTGGTTCTGCTTTGTTGTTTTTGATCTGCTTCTGCCAATCAACCTTATAAACGTTCAGCAAATGTTCCAGTTGAATGACGACAAGTAAAGGGAGGCTGGAAGGGTTTTAATTTGAAACATCTGAGGGAAGGTTTTTTGTCATTTGTTTATTTTTTTAATGCTAACTTGGAAGTGATTGAAAAAAAAAAAAATTATTGAAAAACATGACAAAGGTGAAGAAATTTGAATTCATTCATGAATAAAAACTAAATTAGTTAAAAAGACGGCAGGAGCAGCAGAGTAGAGAGACGTTTTGAATTTGAATTTAAAGCAAATTAAAAAAAAAAAAAAAGGAGGAGATCACTAAACGGGGAGGCTTTTCATTAACATGTGATAAAATATTGTTAAATTAGAACTAAAGGTCTGGTTTAAATGAGATGATCAAATACAAAATGTGGCCAAGAGCCAAAAAATAATGTCCAGAAAATAAGCCTGTGCATCAAGTTTGTGGAGGTGCTTCTGCCTCCACAGCCTGCGTGTGTCACACTGATGTTTATTGACAGTATTTTTTTTATCAATATCTGTTTCCCCTGGCTGTCGTGCCAGCAGCCAGCTCCGGGTAGATTTGATTACAGGGACGATAACGGCTCCATTAATGGGGCATTTTCGGGAAACTGACCTTCAACCTAACAATGACGAGGGATTTTTCTTCTGCGGTGGAAATTTACTGAAATGTCCGACTTATTGAACAGATGATCTCACACAAACTGGGGCAGGGAAAATGTTTGATGTAAGAGAAGGTTTAAGACGAGAAGGCATAAAGAGCCGTACATCCTCCTCTTTATAACTTCTGCTCATGGCAGCCTGGAGAGTCTCGAGGGTTATCAAGCTGATTAATTGATTAGTCAGTCACAAGAACATAAATTCCAACTACTCTGATAATCGACTCATCATGACAGTCATTATCCAAGCAGATGTCTCAGACATTATCCGGCTCCAGCTGCTTAAATGTGAAGTATTTGACAGTAAATTAAGAATCTGGAGCTCATTACGTTCACCTGTGTGAGCGACCCCCGCTTGAATATGTGTACGCGTGTCGTTTCAGGCTCCTCTCTGGGCGTACCTGCTGTGTGCCGTGGGTCTGTTTATCTACCAGTCGCTGGACGCCATTGACGGGAAGCAGGCCAGACGCACCAACAGCAGCTCTCCGCTTGGCGAGCTGTTTGACCACGGCTGCGACTCCCTCTCCACCGGTCAGTTCATCCCTGTTCGTTGCGCTGTCTCCCAGTGAATCTGCCAGCCTCTCCCAACACTGACTGTCTGCTGTGTTTGTCCCTGCAGTGTTCGTGGTGTTGGGAACCAGTATAGCAGTGCAGATGGGAACCAACCCGGACTGGATGTTCTTCTGCTGCTTCGCCGGGATGTTTATGTTCTACTGTGCCCACTGGCAAACATACGTGTCAGGAACGCTGCGCTTTGGCATGTGAGTCGACAAACCGCTTATTTTTTTCTTTTAATTTTGTTGTTTTGAATGTTTTTGGAAAGCGACATGGTGATTTTCAGCCGTTTGTAAAGTCTTCCCATCCTTACCAGGTCTGAGTGTTTATATTTCAATACTGCCATCGATACGATACCCTGTTTTCCTGCAGACGCCCCTTTTTCATACTTAAATAAATATTCCAAATACACATCAAAAAGTTATCAGGAGATAAAAACGGAATGATGGTTTAAATCAGGAAACATCTAAAACAAAAAAAGTAATCGAACAAAACTAAAACCTTTCATTTCCCTCCCACTCTCTGGTCACAAAAGGACTCACACAGTCACTTTCATGCCAACAGGAAGTACAGTTCAGGTTTGACAAGATAGACTAAAAGCATGAAGAAGGTGGAGCGCTGAGTGAAGTAGCTGCGTCGCCTCCACATACAGACCTGCAGCATAAAAGTCACGAACTTAAACGAAGAACAACAATATCAGCGCATTTATCAAATCTGAAAACACGTTTTCATTCACCTTGCTTATTAAAAAGCGGAGCGGTCGTGCTGCAGAGTCGCGGTGTCGTTAGATTACGGCAGAGCAGGCGGATGTCCAGCTCAGTTGTAGTAAACGTGGATGTGTTTTGTGTGTAGATTTGACACAACAGAGGTGCAGCTCTGTCTAGCGGGATTACAGATGCTCACAGCCTCTGTGGGTCCCTGCCTGTGGAACATGATGGTAAACCTGCTGCTGCTGCTGCTGCTGCTGCTGCTGCTGCTGTTGCATGGCTCACTGCCGTCTCCTTCCACAGCGACCGCTGAGCATCACGGTGTCACTGGGAGAATTTAAATGAACTCTGTCCTGCTTAAAGGTGCAGTCAGTAAAATAACAGCACTTCAGTTACAACAGCGGGCGGAAAATAACTGAATAGCTCTATTTTTTTGTTTGTTTATATTTAAAATCTTCTTTTTTTTTAAATTCTAAAATGCATCTTAACTTGACATCATTATGCATGAGTGTCCCGGGGGGGGGAATCACTGGGGAGGCTGGAGAAACGGTCATGGGCGATGCTTCTGCGTATCGCCTTTCACAAAAGTGGAAGTGGATACTTTGTTTACTAACTAGTGCGAGTAAAGAAAGTATAATAATAACTGACAGGCAGCTGAACTCTCAAGGCTTTACAAGTGTCAGCTGAGTGGACTGAGCAATGATAATGATTGTGTTGATGGAATTCAGTTGATAAAGTAGCTAAACCAGATCTTCATTAAATGATTAATCACATGAAGGATTATATGCCGTTCAGTCGCTCTCAGAAAGAGGTTTAGCATCCTAAATAAAGCCGTTTCTGGTTAAGTGACAGGTTGCACGAGAGGTAACACCCTTAATCCGCCCAAAATATGGCAGGTAGGAATTAGGTGGATATTAAATATCTGCGTGACTGACTGAGACAAAGGTTCATCTTCTCTCATCATCTCAATACAAGGCACAGAGAGTGAAACACCTGCGCGTGTTTATAAAATGTTGGTGAACAAGACGATGTTGAGATATAACAGATGCCTTGTTACTTGAATTTACAAGTATCTATCTGCCTCTATCAAGACGGAAGGATTTTCTGCTTTTGTCTATTTTATATCACTGTAAACTAAAAATATTTGGGTTTTGAACAAACAAAGACTTTTTTCAAATGATTTCTGATATTTTATACATTAAATTAACGCTTTAAAATGACAATCAAAAGTGAAAATCAATGAAAAAATGTTAGTTCCTGTAGTAAAGACAAATACATCCGGACAGGCTGCACCTGCTGAGAAAGGATGTGGTTAGCCTAGCTTAGCATAGACTGGAAACAGCTCGTCCGGTACCACCTCCTCAAAAGCTCTCTGATAGAAAAAAGTCGTGTCTCATTTGTTTCATCTGAATTCCAACAGAAATGTAAAAAATGGCAGCGTGTGGTTTTACAGGGAGTTACGTACCGGAACAGTCACCGGTTGTCTGTCCGGGACCTTTTTTTAAATTTCTAGAGCCAGTTTAAAATACTGACTGAGTCTTTAATGCGGCGACGGTCCTGCCGAATGTTTTAACCTTCAAGTTAAAGTTGCGAGACGCGTAAGAACGGATCATCCTGTCGGCTCCGTGTGCCGTGGAGGAAGGCTGCAGGATGACTGTGCGCCAGGTTGGACGTCACTAATCCTCTCTGTAAACTCTCTGCTTTCTCCTCCCACTCAGCATCGATGTGACTGAGGTGCAAATCTTCATAATAGCCATGTATTTGCTGGCCGCCGTGGGAGGATCTGCTTTTTGGCAGTCACTGGTAATTGTGATTGGTTCTAATTCTTACAGATTGATTCATTAACGACACCGATGATGTAATTATGAGTAATTGTGTAAAGATGTTTGCGTTGGAACTTGAAATGCTCACGTTTTAACAGTTTTAATTGTTATCAGAAATACAAAGTCTGTCTTTTAAAATGCTTTTTTTTTTAATTATTTTCTAACATTACTCATGATGCTTCTTTGTGGATCTAAATCTACTCATAAATGATAAAAAGAAGGAAGATTGCAGTGTGATCAGGACTGAAATTGATGGAAATGTCTGTGTTTTATCATCTCTCCGTCATTTTTACTCTTTTCCTGTCTTCATTCCCAGATTCCGATCCTAAATATCCAGATGAAAATGGTTCCTGCCATCTGCACTTTTTTAGGAGCCATCTTCTCCTGCACCAATTACTTCAGAGTTATTTTTACAGGAGGCGTGGGCAAAAACGGATCCACAATAGCAGTAAGTCTGGAAACTTGAGCTTATCAGGATGGATGTTGTTTATATTGCAGATGAATCTGTGCGTCACTGTGACATGTGCACACATGCAGCAGGCAGGAAACAAACCAGAACGAACGAGAGGTTGTGAAGAGAGAAGGTGTTGTTTGTGTGCCTTGAGCAAAGACATTTGTGAGGAAGGAAACATTAAAAACAGTGGAACATATCAGAAGAAACAAACACTTTGTCACCTTTGTGTTCATGCAGACGATATAAAAACACACGAGTTCATACAGTAATGTGTCAGCAGTCATCTTACTAGGAAACAAGCACCATGAATTTTTAGCAGTTGCAAGAATTTATCAACCTTTAGATTTAGTGACAGAGTCGTTCTCTCCAATCTTTGAGTCTCAACATCCAGTCGGTCGTTGTTGGAGTTCTGGAGCTTTCTTGCTGGCAGGTTATAATATAGTTTGTGGATATTTGTCTACAAAGAATGACTGAAGTTGGCTCAAACTCGCTGTTATTTTCCAATGAAAAAACCTGATGGCTGTTAGGAATACTTCATTTATATGATTTGATCCAGAGCGAGCCGTTCTAACTAGAGCCTGACTGATGCTGGACTTCTGGGCCTGATACACAGAATAAATACATTTAAACACATTTTGTTTCAATGATCACTCAAATGTGGTTCAAACACTTGCAAACAACAAACTGCACTGCAGGATATTTCACAGCTTAACGATGAACTGTTGTCAAAAATGAAATTGAGGCTTCACTGGGAATTAAATGAACAAAAACTTAAACAAGAATCTTTTCTGCATTATGTTATATAAAAAAATGTGTTTCTTATTGGCACATATTGGAGAATATACATGCTAATACAGATACATCTGCGATAGGCCGGTATTGTTTATAGTAATCTCCTTCAGTGACTCCTCTCTGCACCTTATTCTCCCAGAACAGTCAGCTGGCTTCTCATTTAACATCAAATTCACTGAGTTCACCAAACTAAGAATTAAACTAGACGACTTCTGTTTAGTTAAAGAAGCCAGTGTCTGTATGCACCATCACTCTGTATCGTTTCAATACTTAGAAATGGTAAAGATCCGCCATTTATACAAATACTTGAAATTAAAATTATGTCCAGTAACAGTGTTGTTTTGGTGTTTGTTTGTCTTTTGGCGAGTGAGACCAAGAAATCGACTTTGTAAAGAAACATAATAACCTTGACGGAGCGCAAAGTCATTCATACGAACTCATGAAACGACCTTCGGTATATAAACCTTCTTCAGCCGCTTCAACAGCCTTTTTTTTTACCTCGATAAGATTTCTTCAGTGCTTGTGGAGCCTTAAACACAGACGGCAGCAGGAATGTCGCGAGCCAGTAGCCCATGAATGTGCGAGCGCAAAAATTGATGACGCGTATCGGATGAACATCGGCCACTGACATCAGCGAGTGCCATTTTCTTGCAGATGATTCGGGTGCGTTTGCTCTCTGGGGATAGACGGATGCATTGACATGTAATGACAGTAGCTGCTAAATATTATAGTGCTCGACTGTAATGAACATAATCTGCTCACAGTTTCTTTCGAATGTTTTTTTTTCCACAAATGTGAGCAGCTTGAAGTGTCAGAGCAGAACAAGCAGGTTGTTGTTCAAAGAGATTCTGTCGCTCTACTGAACGTTTCTACTGACAATAACCGTCTGTGTCTTTTTTTTGTTTGTTTTTGTGTCCGTGTCTTCAGGGAACCAGCGTCCTCTCTCCAGTCTTACATATTGGCTCAGTTATAATTCTGGCCATGATGATATACAAGAAGTCTGCAGTCCAGCTCTTCGAGAAACATCCGTGTCTTTATATCCTGGCGTTTGGCTTCGTCTCGGCCAAAATCACCAATAAATTAGTTGTAAGTTGTTGCTGCTCTACCTGGCTAAAATTCTTCATATTTGGCAAATCATCTGAATTTGATACCAGCAGAGTGTCGGCACTTAATGAACAGAGACCACGACACACAAACCAAATACTGAAGCAGTTTTAACATCTGATAAACGTAGATTTTATTGTGGAAAAAAAAGGAGGTCTTAGTGGAATTTTAGACTTTTGGATAACCGTAAAATATGAGACTTTGATTTGTTAGTTTGTTAGTTAGTTCGCATCTTTATTTTTAGTTTGCGGCCTGTTTATTCCACATTAGTTATCATGAGATTGAGTTTGTTTTATTGCCATCGCAGAAATCAAAATCTCTGAGAAACCTGCTCAAAGTTGTGTGTTTCTTTCTGTCCGTCTGTCCGCAGGTAGCGCATATGACAAAAAGCGAGATGCACCTGCACGATTTAGCCTTCCTGGGGCCAGGACTACTGTTCCTGGATCAGTATTTCAATAGTTTTATTGACGAGTACCTGGTGCTGTGGATTGCATTGGTGAGTACACACAAAGTTTTACCTCAAAATTATACTGTAAATGTCTCGATTGACAAACGTGAAAATACTTGTTAGTAATAACGGTAAAATTATGAGAGCGAGTAAATCTTTGTTATTAAACTGAAAGACATCGTGTTGATGAGATGCAATATGAATTTTAGTTTAAAACATTCAAGAATGAACTAAAATTATCACCAGAAACATCGAAAACTTTTGTGCTAGTGGTGTAAAGATTAATTCGACAGGTGGTCACTTCTCATATATTCCACCTTGTTTTTAAATTTCTATGAAATGTGACATTAAAAGTATAATAAGGACAAATCCAAAAACTAACTCAGCCACATAATGTTGATGTTGCATTGTCAAACTATGAATGAGATAACGAGATTTTGCTAATAACTCAGTTTCATAATGTCGCCTCGTCAAGACATGACATACTGAATCAAAATGCTGATATTACTGTTTATACTACAACAGAAACTACTAATTACGAGACGCAAATGATGACGTACGAAGTTAAAACTATGACATCATAAATCAAAAGTCATGATTAACCAAAAGTAGGACGAGAGAGTCGAATCACGAGACTCAGAATTCTGAAATATCGAGTCAGAAGTTTGATTTTAAAAGGTTGAAACCACGAGATGTTTCCAGTGTGTGTGCAGCTCCTGTTTCCCTGCCTGTGAAGAGTGACGGTGTTTCTTTCTCTCCTGCAGATCATTTCCTTTTTTGACTTGGTGCGTTACTGTGTCAGTGTTTGCAACCAGATTGCCTGCCACCTTCACATTTTTGTTTTCAAAATCAAGCCTTGTTCAGTGCTCAGTTCCGCTCCTCACTGAGGACACGCCGGCCATTACTGACTCTTGTCCCTTCCTGTTAGTCGCACTCATCTTTTCTCCCCTCTGTTGTCCACGTAGAGATGCAGGGGACGACGTGGTGTAACGTATGTGCTTCTGCCAACTGAATGTGAGGACAAATAATATATATTAAGATACTGGAGTATTACTGTCATTGTTTCTTTTTCACCAGTGCAGAGTTGAATTTGTACCAGTTTCATCTTCTGCCCAGTAATAAGAATCTCCTTCTGACAAACTCATGGTCACACAGAGCAAATATTTCAGGAGAGTACAGGTGCTACTCGGCGTGTTCAAGGAGAGAAACTTAACGTGTGTTTTAACTGTTCTTGTGCAAAGAAAAAATGTATAGGAAAGGAATCAAAGTCTTTGCTTTTCATGATTATAATTTTTGTAATATTTGCATAACGTTACCTTTTTGCTATTGTAAATATCAAACTGTTACGGTGTCCGTGCTTCTCTTTTAAGTTTAAAAAAAAAAAAAAGAAAATCCCACTTTGACACATTTATAAACCTTTTCTTTCACCGTGTGTTTGATTTTAAAATCGTCTCCTGCACGACGCGGCGCAGCCGCTTCACGACAGCAGGAACGCGGTTTGGGAGGAAACTGAATGTCGACTTTGTTACGTTTTTTTTCTTTTATATATCGGAATGTTCTGCAAAATAATCACTGCCAATGTTTTTTTTTGTTTAGTTTGTCAACTGAACCACTCGCTTAAAACTGCACATGGGATTTTTTTTTTTGGGTTTGGATTTTTCAGTGTATTTATTGTCGTATGTGTAATGTTATTTGCTAATGTATTCATTATAAAGTTTATAGTTTGGTTAATGCTTCATGGAGTTACACTTTAGATGCACGTTATTCTTTTTAATGTAAACGGAGAAGGACACGAGGACACGGCAGCAAATATCACTCGGAGGTTTTTAGAGCGATGCGGATAAAAGGTACGGACGCTTGTAAACAGCCTCTGAGGTCAAGAATGAAACTCGCTGCTCGGATTTTCCAATTAATTGGAACAAAACTCAAGAATTTTAAGATTAAAGCAGCTTAATGTGAAGTAGAGCTGTCAATTTCTTTTTAACTGTTGAGCTCATCGCCGACTATATTGATAACAATCGGTTTGAATACTTTTTTTTTTTTTTTTTTCTCAAGAAAACTAGTAAACGTTTCGCCTTCGTTCTGACCGTAAACTGAATGTCTTCGGTTCTTGGACAAAACAAAATATTCGAGCACATCGTCTTCAGTTTTAGGAAACACTCACCGACTTTTCCCACCGTTTTCTGACATTTTATGGATTAAACTAAAGTATTTATCGACAAATGAATCACCAATGTAAATAATTGAATGTATTGATGTCTGACCTCATTTCTTTGTTTATTTTAGTCAGTGCTCAGATCACTCCGCCGGCCGTCACTCTGCTTCCTGTCACTCCGTCGCTACTTGGTTTTATTATTCTCTATTTTTCTTATCGTCAACAAAACCCACAAAAGACCAAAACAGTGTGTGTGTTAGTTTGTCTCTGTAATTTCTGGCTCATTGGTTCCGAATGTGGTTGTAAATCTTTAAGAATACCTCACATGAATATAGTTTGACACTTTATGATAAACATTATTACCAAAAATTGTAAATTCATAGTTAATTAAACTTAAATATTAAAGTTAACAGTAATTTGACTGTTAATTAACGATGATTGAATGTTTAAATAAACACTGTGTAGTTGATCTCTTAACATCTCTAACAAAGTTATATCTGATGTATAACTGGATTAAAAAGCTTTTCATTGTTTAACAGTGAAATAACCTTTAACTAAAGATTAACTAAC
>OMLP01032067.1:47599-59206 GCA_900302685.1 Spondyliosoma cantharus | reverse complement strand
CATCGTCGTTCCCATGACGGCAGCGGTGACGGCAGCTTGTTGATCAAACGCGTCGATCTTCAGCTGCTGCGGGCTCCAGGAGCATGGTGTCACCTACGAGGTCATCTGAAACGTTAAACTGCCACTTCAGAACTTTGAAAACCAGCAAGCCATCATAACTTACATGAGCAAAAGTTGACACAAAAACACAAACCACATGGCCTCAAGTGCTGTCTCATCTCATTTCCTTGACTTTCAGTCATAGCCTGATTTGCTTCAGCTAGACGAGTTTTAGCATCACGTTATGCTTTTTCGCAGCACCATTCAGATAAAAATGTCATGGGCTGCTCTATTAATATTTACTAAAATGTTTTAGAGTCACTTACATGACAACTGTTTAAACTGTATTTATTGGCCAACCACCTTTCTAGACACGACAGTTTACCAATGCAATATTAATGTGCTCTGTTCACTGACTGGTGAACTTTAAAGGGGCACTGTGTAGTTTTGGAGAAGACATTCAAACTCAGAATGTCACAATATTTACAACATTAATAATGAAACAATACAAGCTCAGAAATATTTGTTTTCCGTAACTGAATTACCAAAACTGTTCTCAGAAGAAAATAAACGTACCGAGAACACTGTTTGAAGTTAGAAAGGAGGCAGGGTCCGCCACATATAAACAAAGTCGCCGAGTGTGTTGTTTGTTGTTTCACAATTGTGAAATTGTGTTGTACTTTATGGTCAGTTTGTTTAATCAGTTTACTCAGTCATGAAAACAAAGAGTTTGTTTATTTAGTTTGTTAAGACATAACAACAAAAACATTTCTCTAATAATTAAAATGTATTTCCCCAAATTACATGTGCACCTTTAACTAACCTTATCCTGGAGTGAACTGACTACAAACACGGTTTTTAAACATGTAGGGCGATGTAAACAAAGTCGACCTTGGCAATGGACACAGCGGAGACAATATGGACTCTCAGGTGTCCACATAAAGACAATAACAAATCTTCAGGTGTCCCCTGAGAGACCAAAACAAACCTCTCGCGTCTCTAGCTGCACAGAGACAATAAAAAAAACCCTCAGGTATCCACATACTGACAATAAGGGACTCTCATGTGTCTTTATACAGAGTGAAAACGAACCCAGTAAATCAAACTAGTTCATTCTCGTCGTACTTCCTTAAGTAACAGAAAGGGAAGACAGGAAACACGTCTAAAATCATCAACCACGTGTAATGTCACAACACACTCGGCGACAAAACAGCGAGATGTCACCCTTTCAACTTTCTAAATCTCCAACGGTTACTGCGTTAACGTTAGTGGAGGCAGAAACTAGCAGCAGTAACGTTACACTGACATGTTAGCTTGAGCTTGCTAGCTGCTACATTCAGTTAACGTCTCTTAAAGAAAACTACAAAACAACTAAAGTCTCACCTTAAAGTGACGTCCACCGCTGTAACGGGGTCCCTTCTGTCTGACGTTAAGTTCCTCGCTAATTCTATATTTTAATTTAAAAAATGGGCCACTAGGTAATTAGCATGGCTGCCACAAACAGCCCGGATACAGTCTCGTCTTCTTCGTCTTCTTCTTCTTCTATTCGCAGTTTACAAATCGGTACATAAGCGCCACCAACTGGCGAGAAGTAAGTATGGCAGTTCAGGAAAATATTCAGAATATCAGAATTTCTCCAAAATAAAAAATAATGTCAACATTTCTATTAACTTCATGAGACCTTGTTAAATCCTATAGCTGTACTCCGAATATTTTTCATTCAGGGTAAATGTAGTTATTTTTGTTATCCTTTGTGTATCCTAAAGACTCACCAATTCCTTATATTTCACTGGATTGTGTGGAAATTTGACCTGAACATCCAAGAAACCTCAAGGATAATTTGCCATATGTACTAATTTGAGTACTTGGTGCAGGTTGTTTAGGGAAATTAAATTAATGACAATAAATAATTTAATTATCACTTATTTTTGTTGACATGTCTGTAATGAATATTAAGACTTTCACCTAAAAAATTATAACAATCCTTCTTGAGAAATACACTGTCAAAGTATCTTAAAAAGTGGGATTTTCAGTTCAAATGCAATATTTAGTCAGATCTCCTAGTTTATAATTTTTCATCCAAATTTTGCTTCTTTGTATTCCATCATATATAGATTTTTTTATCAATCTTTTTTTTATTTATTAATTTCATCCTTTCGTCCTGCCACATATTTTGCTAAAAAGTTTTAAAACTGAAACATATTTTTTTTTAAAGATGGATTATTTTTATTTACTTGAAACCTTTTTATTTATATTCATTGCAGACATATAAACACATATAAATCATAATTAAATGATTTGTTAAACATTCTGCATCAAGTATTTAAATGAACATATGTTGCAGATTATTGTGAGAATTATATATTATTGTGAGTTTGCATGGAATGACTTGTAGTGAACAATAATTGGATAAGAATGGAACCAGACAGCAAGTTGCTTGTCTGTCTCTTCCTCTGTCTCCTCCTCTCCCTGACCAAACCAAGATAAACAGCCCACTCTTACATTTCCTGTCTGTCTGGTTGTAGACTTAAGGATGGACATATTACATATTCAGAAATTTGCTCAGAACATGTCTGATAAACATTTCAATAGAAAAGCAGTGTCCTCGAAGACTAACTCACTGTATCTCTGGGTCATTTCAAGATATGTTTACATGTATATTTGAATCTTAGGAATGTATCTCAGGGGGGGCTTAAAAAAATTGTGAAAGATTTGAGGTAAAAGCAAATTTTGATAGTTTTCTTTAAACATGTGAGGACTGGGTTGAAAAGCTAAGGCACGGAAAAACCCTCAGTGATTTAGGAATACCATACTACTGAGATGGCGTTTAACCAGATACTTACATGGACAAACCAGATTTCCAAGTAAAAGATAAGGCTGTGTGTTTATATAGTATTATGGTGCTCAACTTTCAACCTTGTGAACTCACGTTTCATAAACTTCTAGCTGGAACCAATCAGTGAACAGAAAAATCCCATGGCCTCGCCCACATTGAACCAAAACAACGCATATTGGCCAATGAGAGCGCAGTTTGATGGCAGGAAGTCCCGCCCCTGCTTCCGTTCTTGTGCAACGCTGAAACAGCAGCGACACTGAGCCGCGTCAAGCTACAGAGAGTCACGGGATATACTTCCGAAAAAAATAAAATATTTTTAAAATATTAATGTCCTCTTGAGTAAAAAACGTACAATGTCGTTTTGATACTTATCCAAAAACACATTCGTGAACAAATACAATTAAAAATGTTTTTTTTCCCCGTTTAAAGTCTAAAAATGTCACTATCGACATTTAGATATTTTATTTTGAAAGTCACCATCGGAAGTGTTCGTTGTTAGCGTGTATAACTTGGCCGTTACCCGTTCGGTTGTATGTAGCTGACGAGCGGCAACGGTTCACAAACCGAATCAAACTTCACGCACGTCGCTCACATCTTCAGTTTAATTTTTAATCGCGAATCTCCTTCTTCTACAGAAACCAGCAGGTCAGACTCTTTCAACCCGGTTTACACTGGTGTTGTGGTTGCAGTCAGCGTGTTGTTGTTATCGGAGGTCAGTGGGTCTCCAGGTGAAACCAGCACGCCGTCCAGATGCTTTCCCCGACCAGGACCGTCTCCTCCCGGCTGTTCAGGCCGGGTTCGTGGATCCCTCTCCGGCTGGGCTGCGACCTGAGGGCCGCCAGCACTCTACAGAAAGGTACCAGTTAGTGGAGCTAGTCAGCCCGGTTATGTGGCGCAGAGCAGTTAGCATGAGGCTAATCCCAAAGTGACGCAGTTTAGTGTGGAGACGGGAAACTTCTCAGCAGCTGAGTGATGAAACGTTACACAATGAAGCGTGTGGACCTTTTATAACATTATAAAAGGGTAGTAATATTATAAAATCATTTAAGAAACTACAAGTATACAGAAACCAGTTGATTGGGGAGAATAGTCAACAATTTCACATGATTATTTGTGTATTTCATCAGGTTTGATGTGTCAAAATTCAGTGTTCCCAGCACTGTTTAGCTATATATTTAATTGTATTTCATCACATAGGATAATGAAACATTGTGTAGAACTTAAATTTAATTTTAATACAATTTTTAAAAAATGTGTTTGTGTTTTCTCTAACTATTTCAGATATTCTTTGTGTTTTGAACTAAACTGGACTCAGCAAGACATTTGAAAACGTTTGTTTGTACAAATTTCTATCTCTGTAAGATGTCATACCTCTCCTGCTCACCATTCCTAAAGAACATCATTAATGGACCCTTTATAAATCAACAAATGATTGTTTATGGTGTATATACTAATGATAAACATACGCTGATGGATATCAAATATTGAAGTTGAGCTCTAGTCCAAAAGTTTATCACCAAAATGACCAGATTGAAGAAACTGGTAATTTTTTTTATGGCAGAAATGCAGTAAGTCAAGGTAAAATGAATTGTTGTTCGCTTCACATACAGCAGATCTTTTCAGCTGGCAGCTGTGGGTCTAATGTGGACCTTTCACAAACTCATTCTGGCGCTTGGATCAGTCTCTGTTAGTCATTCCTTAATCATGTTTGTTACTAAGTACAAAATGCTCTTATTTCATTATACGGTTGTTAACCCGGTCTTTCTGAGCAGATAGAATTCCTGATTCAAACTGACAACCTGCTAAAAGGTGCATTGTCTGTTACTGTAGTCTTGTATGTGCAATGTTTCCTTTTCGATTGTTAAAACTATTAAACAAAGCTGAGAAATTGTCCATTGTTCAACCCACTTAAATTTTGAGCTGCCCGGGTCAGACACAGACAATGTAAAAGTCCGGCCCCTTGGCAATATTTCAAATCTGGCCCTTCTAAAAAAAGAAAAGTAGTTGAATAGGCCTGTGAGCAAATAATAAAAGAAAAAGAAACGGGGAATAATAACCGTTCCATACAGTAATCTTGAATATTGTAACGCAGTTAATTGATGGGAAGATTACTGAACTGAGTGGTTATAAAGATCAGCCTAACAAATAAAGATGAGCGTTGTTTTTGACTCAACAAAATACATGAAATATGTACAAAAAGGTCACAAAACCTGAAGCATACACACATGTTCTGTTACCACCATGACACCTCATGCAATACCTAAACGTTACAGTTTCTGCACACGGCTCTACAGACATTGTTGATGAATGACTCAGCAGATTCTGACTTGCCTGTGTCATAAGTCTGTCCCAGTGTTTTAGTCCAGAATCATTCAGAACTGATTAAACTGCAGCTGACTGTCTGTCTGTTGTTGTTTTGTGCTACAGAGTTGATAAAGAAGCATGAACTGGAGAAAGATGAGCCCCGTCCGCTCTACATGGACTTCCAGGCCACCACACCCATGGTATCCGTTACCCACCATGTTGTTAATTTAAATTAATAATGTATATAAATATCTGTTAAGTCATGATCTATCGCATAATGAGTAACACAATGATAATTGAGCCTGTGTCCCACTGATGAATGCCATTTGCATTTGCTGTAATACAGAAGATGTACACTGGGTGTTGCTGCGACTTTCCAGGAAAATATCACAAGCGACGAACAGTTAGTTGAATTTGTGTCTCATGTAGGACCCTCGGGTGCTGGACGCCATGTTGCCCTACCAGGTGAATTACTATGGTAACCCTCACTCCAGGACACACGCCTACGGCTGGGAGAGCGAGACCGCCATGGAGACGGCCAGAAAGGTAGAGAGTCACTCAGTTTGTACAGAGAGAGGAAACAATTTAGCAAAGTGAAATTGAACATATGGATGAACACATCTATATATACTCTTTTTTTTCATTACAGTGCAGTTGTAATGTGTGTACACCATTAGTTCATTGTACATTGTACATTGTGAACCTTGTACCACAGGCTTTTATTTAGTTGCCCATCATTTAATTAAATCTGAGTTTGAGAGAGATACACTGACTGTGTGCTGTCTCTCTCTCTGAGCAGCAGGTGGCTGACCTGATTGGAGCAGATCCCAGAGAGATCATCTTCACCAGCGGAGCCACCGAGTCTAACAACATGGCCATCAAGGTTAGACTCTGCTCCTCCTCTTCATCACTCCCTCTTTGTAACATCCTCTCCATCATGGCTTCCACTCCCCTCCTCTCACCACCACCTCCTCTACGCCGTGTATCCTGGTGAAAATATGTTTCTAGGGTCTTGAGGACAAAGTGAAGATAGTCGGTCACAATAGCTCTTTGAGCTTGTCTTTATTTTCTCTGCACTGTGGTTTTTATTCTATCCAGACATTTTGTTCATGATTGTTGAAAGAAAGGGGCAAATTAAGCTCTCAGAGCATCAGCAGGCTTGTCCACTAAGGGAAAAATTGGTTTGCAGGAAGATGCATTTTTACCATTAAATACTGTGTCATAACTGCCTACCAGTTATGCTCTGATAAAAGTGGTTTGGTGACAAACAGCTGTAGTGTCTTTGTTTCCTCCCTTTTGTACTTTTCTAGCTCTCCATCCAAAGGTCAGCTTTTTATCATTTGCTTGAATTCCTGTGTTGCCGCTCTGCCAAGTTGAACTTGACGTGAAGATTTTGCTTAGATTTACTTCATCCGTGGGAGCAAATGGAATACAATGAATCAATTTTATGGCAAAATTGTTGCTTTAAATGCTGGTGTGAGCAAAGCTTGAGAGCACATTAAGAACAGAATGAGGCTGCAGCAACAGTTAAACAACCCTGAGTTATGGTGTTCGTAGTGAAACTGCCTCTCTCTCTCCTGCAGGGTGTTGCCAGGTTCTACCAGACGAAGAAGCGTCATGTGATCACCACACAGACTGAACATAAGTGTGTTCTGGACTCGTGTCGAGTTCTGGAGTCTGAAGGATTCCAGATCACCTACCTGCCGGTCCAGACAAACGGACTGGTGGACCTGGAGGTACACATGCTGAACGTGCAGAGTGATGACACCAGACACGGTTTAGAGTCAACATGTTCAACTAGAGAAGTCATTGTATTAAAACTGTACGTCTGTGTGTGTTCAGCTGCTGGAGGCCTCCATCCGTCCGGACACCTCTGTAGTGTCGGTGATGACCATCAACAACGAGATCGGAGTCAAACAGCCCATCAAAGAGATCGGTAACCATGGAAACACAAAAATTTTACTCCACGCATAAAGCAGAAATCAGATTTCTGACAATTTTGCTTATAAAGTGTTTCATCATTTTATATAGAACCTTCAGCAATTCCCTGATCTTAACTTTTTCCTCTGATTAGAATCAGCGCTTTTCATCAAAACTATTGATTAATCAATCCTTACTCTCCCTGTACACAGGACACCTTTGTCGTTCCAAAGGAGTCTTCCTCCACACTGATGCTGCTCAGGCTGTAGGAAAGATTCCCATCAACGTCACCGACTGGAAGGTTGATCTGATGTCCATCAGCGGCCACAAGATCTATGGACCCAAAGGTTGGCCACAGCATTATTTTAGATATACTCTTAACTGCTAGTTTATTAGGGAAGATGATGCTGTTCATTTATATAGTACATTCGCCACACTGGCAGTTCAAAGTGCTTTATTTACTTAAGGAAGTTTACATTTGCTTGCCTCCGTTGGAATTTGAAATAGCTGAAATATTGAAACAGTTGAAATATAGATATTAAAAGAAACTGAAATGAGGGGTTAAAATCGAAGCGATGAAATAAGTAACAGTTGAAAAGTGGCCTCACAGCAGCCTGTTTTCATTAAACAGAAGGGGTTCAAGTCTTGATCCCTGTGGTACTCCACAGGTCATGCTGACTGGCTTTTCAATGCTTGTATGTGTGTACAGGTGTGGGCGCTTTGTATGTGCGACGCCGCCCCAGAGTGCGTATGGAGCCACTGCAGAACGGAGGTGGGCAAGAGAGGGGGCTGCGTTCTGGCACTGTCCCCACCCCGCTGGCTGTTGGGCTGGGAGCCGCCTGCAGCATCGCCCAGCAGGAGATGGAGGTAAACTCAAATGCACCCAAGCACACAGAAACTCAACAAATGTAACCAAACATCCTGAGACTTAAAGTCTGTGTGTGTGTGTGTGTGTGTGTGTGTGTGTGTGTCTGTGTGTGTCTGTGTGTGTGTGTGTGTGTGTGTGTGTGTGTGTGTGTTCAGTATGATCATCACAGAGTGTCCACACTGGCAAATCGTCTGGTCCAGAAGCTCATGAATGGCCTTCCTGACGTCATCATGAACGGAGATCCACATCAGCGCTATCCTGGTACACACACACTTACAGAAGTGAAACTCTTGCACACTGTCACATGCTTGAATTTGAATTTTAACCCACATGAACTAGAAAGTCAGTGAAAGTCAAAGTTCGATGTTTCTGTTACCTGACTGTGTGTGTCTCTTCAGGCTGTGTCAACCTGTCCTTTGCCTATGTGGAGGGAGAGAGTCTGTTGATGGCGCTGAAGGATGTGGCTCTGTCATCTGGGAGGTCAGAGCAATGTTTTTGCAATTGATTCCCCATTTTTGTTTGTATTATTCATGTGACTGCTTATCCATGTGTGCAGTTTGGATGATTGATTAACATTCTGCCGCCTGTGTTCACGCAGCGCTTGTACGTCTGCGTCTCTGGAGCCATCATATGTCCTCAGAGCGATCGGAGCAGATGAAGACCTGGCTCACTCTTCCATCAGGTACAAATACTTCGTAATCCTGATGGTAACTGAGCTCACATTGTTGACTATAATCAGGTTTAACTTTAATAGTTTTTTCTGTACAATAACATTTCTTCAGCAGTATATTACAATCGTGTTAATAGTCCTGATTGTAATGTCAGTAGAGGCAGGATTATAATCAAATGTAGAATCATGTTTAAGTTTGTTTGTGTTTTGGATGAGTCACTCAAACTGTCTCACATTGACAGGCTGAGCAGCTTCCTGCTCTCTGGTTTGACTTCAGTTAAATTATGTGTTTGTTAATCTATTTCTGTGTTTGTCTGTGTGTTAGGTTTGGTATTGGCAGGTTCACCACAGAGGACGAAGTGGATTACACAGCAGATAAATGCATCGAGCAGGTCAGCAGACTGAGAGAGATGAGGTGAGTTCAGCTGGACTGATAATTCTGGTTCATTCCAACTTGGATCTTATTTTGGTAGTTTCATCCATCATTCCTATCAATTACAGTAAGACCATTATTACAGTACTCACCAAGGTAGTTTCTTAGGCTCAGTTTTGCCTGACTCCTTGTGTGTCTTGCCCCATCAGACTTCTTTCTAGTGATTTTGCCAGATCTCCAATATTAACTAGATCGTTATAATGTCATTATTATTTATTGAAATGATAGAGAAAACTATGGAACTGAGTAATAAACAGAATTATACTCAATTACTCCATCATAAGTTTCTCTCTCCATGCCTGTTTGTCTAATAAATGTACCTGTATACGATCAGGTGACTGTGATTTTGTGTTTTAAACGGTAACAGTGCAGTAGGTGACACCCAATAACCTGTCTCTCTCTTTCTGTCTCTTTGTCTGTCAGTCCTCTGTGGGAAATGGTCCAGGAAGGCATCGACCTGAAGAGCATCAAGTGGACGCAGCACTAGATTCCTCCCACTTCCTATTTACTTCCTGGCTGACGACAACGATGACAAAGCATAGATGTATTATAGAACTAGATATCGGACCCAAAGAAGCCGCCTATTCAGTCTGCCTGTTAGAATTGCTAGAAAAAGTTTCTAGCTTCCAGGTTTACTTCCTGGTTATGCATCCCAGTAAATATGCAAAGTAGGGTTCCTCCCATTGGTCCCGCCCATGAGTTTTCACTCAGTCCATAGATTTTAAAGTTGTGATGACATCCACAGGTTAAAATCGATAATTGTAAGAGTCGTAATTATACCTTGTTTGCAGTTCAAAGCACTGCAATACCGCGAGTGGCCACTGGGTAAAATTGAAGACAAAGCTGAGCAGTGCGGCTGTATCCAGTTCTAATTAATACATCCATGTGATAAAGACAATGATGATGATAATTCCCAGGGAATTCTGGGAATAGACCAGCGTTTTCCTTCCCGTATACAAACACGCACAAACTTCCTGTCCGACTTGAAGTCTGTTTGTAGATGTAGCTCTCCTCTTTTAGTTGCTCAGTTGGGAGATGTTGCTCAGAGAGTTGATTCTGCTTGTTCTTTTTATTATGTTGTACATCTGTAGGCTTCTGTTGGCCAACGAGTTGCTTCTGTGTCTGGAATGAAAGGTTGCCAGAGGCTGTGGTGTGTGGCTCCTGTATCATGGTCATCTTTGTCTGTTAACATCATCAGAACCATGAACATCATCAGAACCATGAAGTTGTCGATATGATTTTTTTTTTTTAAACTGTGAAAACCTGTGAGTAAATTAAATCACAGAGGCAGCGAAAAGTGATTTACAGTGAGGTGAAATATGATGACACAATCACACAACTACAATAAAATAGGAAGCTGTTAGAGGATCAATATCCAAATATTGAAAGTAAGAATAAGGCTTGTCAGAATCCTTCAGAAATGATGACCCCAATTTTCCAGTGATCTAAGTGGACAATACTTGTCATCTATCCCTGTTACCATGGTGATCTAACCTGTTTAACAAGGAGACAGTTTCGTGTGTTTAGCCCAAAGATAGCTGTCGAACCTGCTAATCTTGCTTCGTGCGACAGGCTCTGATCAATGTGTTATGCAACCAAGAGAGGCAACGACCCAAGTGAGAATAAACATCAGGGGAACAGTGGGAAGTCGAGGGCAACTAAAGGCAGCAGAGTTAAATTCACTGAGTCGATTTGATGATTCACTTTTAGGTCTTTGAGTCAGATCTTTTCACTCGATGATTCACGTCTTGTCTCCTGCTCTCTCTCAAAAGTCACTCGCGCACTTTTTCTCTCCTCCCACATCTGTTTTCAGTATTCAGTAATAGCCGCATCATGTCAGTGTTAGCAGCCGCAGTTTGATTATTCCTGTTAAAATCTGGAACACTTTACAAGACTGAAGCCCTGATTTTCCCACAAAGGAAGATTTTCAAGATGGTGGAGCATAAAAATGGTTCAAATACTGACTGAGACTCAGAGTGTCACACTAATGTCATATACATGTGTCTGAGGTTGCTGATTAGAATCTGAAGGTGACATTAAAAGTCTGAACACAAAGAAAAGTTGCTGATAATCTGCTGAGAATTTGAAGAAACAACAGTTTTGAGGTTTTGCCAAAGATGTTTACTATGTTGCAGAGATTATTACTGAAGTCAACAAATGACACATTTTTATTACACCTGAAGTAACAAATAAGACCTTTTAACTGGCTGAGGTGATTTTCAAAGTCTTGTATCGTGTTCCTGGATGTAGTCGACTGAGTTTATACAGGTCATATTTATTAGACTCTTGCGTCTACTGTCTTCTACTGTTACTCATCACCTACATTATGATCCAATAAAGTGTTGCTTAATGATTATGCAATACATTTTTGTTTTATCTCTTTTTTTTTATTGTAATAAGGCTTCATGGACAAGTATCACAGTACATATCTATCTACCTCTCTATCACTTTATCTATGTCTCACACAACAGAACAATACAAAACAGCAAATGCTACAATAAAAATACCATAAAAATTTGTGTTTTACTATTATTGAT
>OMLP01032067.1:28832-47248 GCA_900302685.1 Spondyliosoma cantharus | reverse complement strand
AATGTAAAGTAAAATGTGGTCAGACTTTTACATTCCCTATGCCTCACCTGTAAATCACCTAATTTAAATGTGATAAAACAGACATAACTAATAAATGTGCTTATTTGCCTACTCAGAAAATGATTTAAGGGGCCTGAATAAGGTTGTTAAAGGGCCGCCGCTTGATTAAGTCTGGTCTGGGCCATCAGAGAATTTCTCAGTTGCACAGTTAAAAATCCAGCAATTCTCATACTATGTTTTTATAAGATTTTGATCTCAAGCGTAACTGCATCTGTCTGTAATTACATGGCCAAATGCATGTGCACACTTGAACTTGTAGTTAACACCCTCCCCTCCTCTGGGAAGTTTTCTACCAGATTTAGGAACCTGGCTGCCTTTGCATGGATATGCAATAAAAGTCAATGAAATATGTCACATTATTTTTGGGAACCAAAACTATTCAAAGAACACAACATAAACATTCAGATATTCACAGAATAAGCAATAAAGTACAAAACACTAAAATATACCAAACTAATTTTGAGCAGTTTAAGTTTTGTTTGGGGAAATTACAACTTCTCCCTCTATAAGTTACATTAACCCTGTTCAGCCGGTAGGTGGCGGTGTCGCTCTGACGTCAGGAATCCGCAGTCTCGCGTCATCACGTCCGGTCTCGCGGTGTTTACGCCGACATTTCGTGCCGTGGCAACCCGCAGAGAGAAGAGCAGAGACGGAAAGAGCTTCGTTCATGAGTTAAACCTCAGTGTGTTTGTTGACAAATTTCTCGGTAAGAATCAGGCAGCGGCAGCCCACTCAGTGACGCACTCACACGGGAGCAGAGGGCGAGAGGAGCCGCTAAAAGTGTGCATCCTGCTCGCTTCTCCGCTCCAACACACACACACAAAGCTTCACAATCAGCTAGCAGTAGGTGGCTAACGAAGCGTTAGCTTCCCAGGGTTTTAAGCTAAGCTAAGCTAAACTAGCTACATTCAGCATTTCTGCTAGGAACTAGCTAGTGATTAAGAAGTGTGAGAGTTTCATATAAGAGGCTTCATGTCAGATATTTGATCATATAATAACTTATTGTGTAAAACGTTCATGCAGGTTTGTTTAAAATGGTGTCTTGTACCCAAGTTAGCTGCTAGCTATCTTCAGCTAGCTAACCGATACATTATTAATGTCCTCTTGTTTGTCTTTTTTAAAATTACGGATCGGCGCTAGTTTCATCACTGAATGAACCGATGGGGCTGGAGGTTTGTGAGTTTGATCTCTGAACTGTTTTGTCAAACGCGTTAACTGAGTTTTTGTCGATTTCTCCGCGGTTGCTCCATACTGGAGACCTCAAGCCACGCCCACTGGTTGTGACGCACATGGCCACCGCGACTTGATCAAAACTGTTGATACCTGCAGGAAGATTGACAGGTGGAGTCTGGGTTTACCTATCAACGAACAGATTTACTGACTAGAGCCCTTTTCAGATGTGTAATCAAAAACTTATGCCAAACTAATTGTTGTGTGTATTTCACACAGAGGTCTCTACAATGTAAATATGCTGTTGTGTGCAAATAATATTAATATCGGCTGATATATCATCAGACTACATAAATCTTGTATTGGTTAGGATATAATGACCTGTAAACATCTGTAGATCTGTAAATACATAGTGATTCGAACTTTAGATATTTTAGGTAGAACATTCTGAAACTTGTTGATGATTGTTGTTGTTTTATGATTTATATTTCAACTTCTATGGTCTCAGAACAACTGTAAGCAAAAAACCCTTTTAAATAAGTAAGATTGGCGAATTCTCAGTGTTTCTTCGTTTATTAAACTTGTTTTTTTATTGATTGATTTTATGTAGAGTTAGAGCAGTATCACAGTGTCAGCATCCCCATTTTCCCCATTATGGCTCTTTTCCAACTGCAGGTTTTCGGTTGGACTCTTTTAAAACTTGTCCAGCTTTGTTTTGACATTTTTGTTGTAAGGATTTTTCATCAACCACCAATTGTGTCAAGGCAGTGTATGCACCAAGGCAACGCCAGACTCATTTGAACTACCCTGGATTTTCTCTACAAGTGACCTGAAGAAAGATAAAAAAATGTTTTTAAATTTGCTGCTAACTCACTTGAAGATTTTGCTTTCTTTGCCAGTTTTAGATTTAGATGGCACAGGCACATCCAGGTGGGTATACCTGTAGCGACACGGCTGCATACTAACAGGGATTTATTCAACTATTTGACTGGCATATAAAATAATCTCAATATTTATGTAACATGATGCATGTCTGAAAGGGGCTATAGTTAAGTCAGTGAATGATACCTCAGTGGTAAATTCTGTGGACTGAAGAGAATCATCACCATAGTTAATTGTCCTGTAAGGCAATAGTTTGTTATTATTGTGTGCGTGTCAGTCAAGTACTGAAATAGAAAACTGGGTAAGGTTTTGAATACATTGCAAGTAAAGGTTTAATGAAGTGCAACAAAAGGCTGTCATGCCAAATTTTGTCGCAATGTCCCTCCTGTCGAGATTTGAGCTTCAAGTTGGATGATTCATGGAGGTTACCTGCATCCTTGCTTCAAAAATGAACACTATCTTTGTGTTATTTAGCCCCTGGATGCCGTTCTTCCCGTTACGTTAAATTCCATTATGCTTGCTGTGATTTGAGGTTGATGAAAAAATGTGGACTGTTTAGTGTTCCAGCTTTAAACTGAGAAATTAAGGCAGTTTTTTGCTTTTAATTCTGATTTTGCTGTGTTTGAAAATTTCAGATTTTCTCAACGTTTGAAGGACATTTTTTTCTCTGTTCTTTCAGTCCCGTTTTGTTCCTTGTCCACATGTGAGTGCAAATTGTAACTTCAGTTGAACCTTTTCACCTCTCTGACACTATTAGCTGTTACCGTTCTCTCTTCTGCTGTGTTTTATCTTCTTGCTGTTGTTATTTCGCAGAGATTATTAGCAGGTTGACACTAACAAGAGGGCTGGATGTACCATTGTTGGATCTGGATCTGTGCTGTGGTTGAGAACTGAAATAACTGATGATGTTGAAGGTATCCAGCATCATGTGGAAAGCTGTGGTGAGCTGCAGGCTGCAGCATCATACCCAGACCAGGATTGTTCAACTAGCACATTTTATGAGCTGCACAGTGACTCCTATGTCAGAGTTTTGCAAGTTGCCCTTGCATGATCATGACGTATAGCCTGACAGGACCACGGTTAGGTAGAGCATCTAACCTGAGGATGTGTCTGAGATATTTGTGGAAGCAGTGATCATTGCTCCATCTGCTGTTGCTCAGTTGGACATATTTTTATCAGTGCTAGCTAACATGTTGCTCTGCCCCTTGCTTCTATTTGCTTTCTCTCCTAATCAGCTGCTGTCTTTGGTGCTGCGCTGGTAATCAGTTGCTGATGTTGCTCTGGTTGATGTAATGCTAATTTTGCTCTTGTTGATATAATGCTAATGTTGCTCTGGTTGGCATGATGCTCATGTTGCTCTGGTTTATATGTACCCTGACATTGCTCTTCTTAAAATGTTGATTACATTGCTTTTATTGCTCTGGTTGATTGGTTGGTTACTGCTGTTGCTCCGTGTTAATGTGATGCCAATGTTTTGTTGACAATGTTTTGCAGATTTGCTGGTTGACATGTTGCTGGTGTTGTGGTGTTCTACAACCAGTTGCTAAAGTGCTGCCTGCTGATTTTGTGCTTTTTGAGGATTCAGGAAAGCAGGTCTTGTTCACCTGTCTGTTGTTGCTGGCCTCCTGTTTGCTGGATAGGTCCTGGGTTTTTCTTAATGAGGGTCCTGCTGGCTGGTTGCCAGGTGGTTGCTGACTGGTTGTACCTCAGCATGTCCTATCTTCAGTTTACTTCAGTTTTATACTTGCTCTTCAGAAAGTTTGAGTTTGATATTTGATGTCATACCGGTATTTGCTTTGGGCAGGTGTGTCTTTCCACTGTCAGGTAGCAAACCTGCTGCAGTCTAACTCTGAGATTTGTTTTCCTGCTTCTAGCTTCACTTCAGTACTTTTTCATCCCTGTGTTTTGTTGAGGTTAAAGCTAATCGTTTATTAGTAAGACTGGGGTACATCATACATCACACAATGATTTGTTGATATTTTACACTTTGTTGAATCTGAATCAGAACCAGTACCGACGCAAATAAAGTACAAGCTGTCGACTCCGGAAAACACTTACTCATATTGTTCACTCAAAGCTAACGTGTTTTGTGTAAGATGTTTTGAACAGGACTGTTGTTTTTTTACCTTTTCACCAGGTTTCAGTGTCCTGCATCAATCCTCTTTCAGTCAAACATTGAAACTATACACAAAACTTAGTTGCATTGGTGAGTTGCAAGTTGCATGAGATTTATGAAGGTTTACTTTTGCACGAAATATTTCAGACTCAGCTGAAAACACAAGCAATATCTTAGTACTGCATGGTAGACAACATTAAAGGTTGATTTATAGAATCACATTGCACTTCTTAGTTAGACACAGGTGCTAATACACAGAGCACCTCCATTGATATCTTTAGCAATCTTAAGCCAGATTGGGTTGTATGACATGTAATCAGAGATTTGAGTGTCTGCTACAGATGACTAAACTTGCCAGTCTCACTTTTAGATATGGGTTTTCAGATACCAGCACTTTGTTCAAAGCATACTGTAGATGTTGATTTCCAACAAAATAATTTGCAATAGAAGGTCTTGTGTAATTACAAGACATTGCTGGCCAACCATGAGGTATGTGTAAACTATGCACTGACTTAACACTTGTTGGACAACATAGCAACTGTGTTAGATGTCAGTCAGATCAATCAGACTTCACTGGGAGGAGTTATAGAATGTGACGTGGCATGCTTGCTTGAGAAAAAATTGTAAAATTGGTACTGCTAACTTGCAGAAAATTGGCTGCACTCAGCAATGAATGGTGCCAAAATGGCAGATCTTTAAGTCTGGTTTGCACTGTGAAACACATTTTCCCTGTTTAAAAATGTATCAGTTGGGAGAATGTGTTTGTGTGTATGTGTGTGTGATTTGTCTCTTGACATCAGTGCTAATCCTTTATTCCTGGCTATTCATTTCTTTTGCAACAAAAATTAATGAACCGTGGAGCAATGTTGCCCTAATGCTTACGATTGCTTCTGTAGTCTAACATAAAGTCTGATATGATTTGATCTGAAAAATGGTTAATCAAACTTACTAAAAGCTGTAGTAGGCGTGAGACTGATTCAGTTTAGCTTTTTTTGCCATTTTCCTGCAAATGTTTCACCCCCATCCCCAAAACCCCTCCCCAACACCACTGGTTTCCAAATGTCAGGACCCCCAAATGGGTGAGCAAAGTTTATGAAAAGGTCTTCAGGTTATTTTGAACAAACTGAAATGTAAGCAGTGTTGGTTAAGCCTTTACTGGCCTGCGAAGTCAGATCTAAGTTTCCTGAGGAAACATCTGGAAACCATTGGTCGCCCTCTTAATGCTCTTCATCTGACAGTAGTGTTGCTTTCTCCCCAGGTTGTAGGGCTGTTGTTTAGCAGTCAGTATGGCGGTAGTCATCAGGCTGCAGGGTCTGCCCATAGTGGCCGGCACCATGGACATCAGACACTTCTTCTCTGGCCTCACCATCCCTGACGGGGGAGTGCACATCGTGGGGGGTGAGCATGGCGAGGCCTTCATCGTCTTTGCCACTGATGAGGATGCTCGGCTGGGGATGATGCGTACAGGTGGGTCCATTAAGGGCTCCAAAGTGTCACTGTTGCTAAGCAGCAAGACAGAAATGCAGAATATGATTGAACTCAGCCGCCGCAGGTTTGAGGCTGGGGCAGGTGCTGTGGAAACGGCTGCATCTACAGCAGGAAATGCAAACCGACAAGTGGCTGCCCCCATACCCACAGTTCAGCCAGGGGCGGGTGGGAGAAGCGGTAGCCATGGAAACCAGGGTTTTACTAACACCCCAGTCTCAGTAACGGCAGCAAGCTCATCTCAAGAGCCACCAAACATCAAGGCAGTGTCCAGTGTAGTGCCCAGTTTCCCAAACAGCTACAGCTCCGCCCCCACAATCACCACAGCTCTGGCATCACTCAATGCGGGCCCCCCACCCATCCCTCCACTTCCAAGCATGCCTTCCATGCCACCCATGCCATCACTGCCCACCATTCCAGTTCCTCCCCCTGTGTCCTCCCTTCCCCCTGTCCCTACTGTCTCCCAACTATCCCAAGGACCTCCAGTGCCTCCTATGTCCCATCTCTCCCATATGTCCTCACTGCCTCCTTTCAACCCGTCCCTACCTCCCCCTGCAGGACTGGGCTCCGGCCTCCCTCTTGGAACCCCCAACCCCATGCTGTTCAACCCGCTTTCTCCCCTGGCCTCTCTTGGCCTCCAGGCTCACATGAAGGCTGCTGCTGCAGCCAGTGGAGCAGGAGCAATAAATCATGATGAGATGTTTGTCCTTCTACAGAACCTCCCCTTCTCCTGCTCAGAGGTAGATGTTAGGAGTTTTTTCCGGGGTTTGGGGGTAGATGGGGTTCGCCTGCTGAGGGATGGACAGGGCCGGCCAACTGGCAGGGCTATGGTGAAGTTTTTCTCACCCCAGGACAGCTATGAAGCGGTGAAGAGGGGAGGTGGCATGATGGGCCAAAGGTTCATTGAGATCACTCCGGGCTCTGAGCGGCAATGGATCAGCATCAATGATGGCACAACAGGCAATGCTCCTCATAATAGCATCAAATCAAATAATGAGTCACAGGACCAGCAGCACCGCCGAGGTAATGCTGGGGCAGGTGGAAGGGATCAGCGAGGAAGGTCAAGATCTCCCCACCGCCAGGAATTCTGTGTGTACCTGAAGGGCCTTCCCTACGAGGCAGACAAGAAACAGATAAAGGATTTCTTTAACAATTTGGCCATCATAGAGGATAGTGTCTACATTGCCTATGGGCCCAATGGGCGAGCCACAGGAGAGGGCTTCCTTGAGTTCAAAACAGAACAGGACTACAAGACTGCTCTGGGTGCACACATGCAGTACATGGGCACCCGCTTCATCCAGGTTCACCCAATCAGCCGGAAGGGCATGCTCGAAAAAATTGACACCATCCGCAAACGTGAAGCATCACAGGGTGATGGCAAGAACCAGGATGGCTTGAAAGCTCCAAGGAACTGTGCCCACATCACCAACATCCCTTACAATGTCTCCAAGAAGGATGTCCGTGCCTTTCTCGAGGGGGTGGGGCTTTATGAGGACACCCTGAAGGTTCTGACAGATAGTCATGGCAATGGTCTGGGCCAAGCTATTTTCCAGCTGCGGACTGAGGAAGACGCCCGCAAAGCTGAGAGACTGCACCGTCAAAAACTCAATGGCCGTGATGCTTTTGTCCACCTGGTGACCTTTGACCAGATGAAGGAAATTGAGAGGAATCCGCCTCCCCAGAATAAGAGAGGCCAACGCAACCAGAACCAGCTGAACCAAAATCAAAACCAACACCAGAACCAACATCAACAAGCCCAGCCCAGTCCCCAGCAACCCCAGATAAACCCATTTGCTGGCATTAGTGGTGAGGAGTTTAACTTTCTCAGAAACACCATGGGGAACCTCAACAGTGCCCCCTTTGTGAGTCCATTCTCAGCCCCAGGGAATGGGCTGGCAGGCCCTCCTCCTCTCCCTCCTCTGGCAGCAGGTTTGGGGGATGTGAATCTGGGTGTGGCTCCTCCACTTGTTGCTGGTCTTCCTGGGGCTCCGATCCTGGAGCCTCCAGGATTTCGGCCAGGGGCTGCAGGAGGAGCCCCTTTCAGCCAGGATGGACTGAGAGGGTTGGCCCCCTTTGACAATGCCAACACTAAAGGAGGCAGAGGAGGACAGAATCGAGGGGGAGGGGCTAACAACAACCAAGGACGTCCAGGGGGCGGGGCTACCGGTGGACAGCAAGTGTTCAGTCCTGGACCTGATGGTCTCCGTAACCAGCCGGCCCCTGGTGGATCTAACAATCCTAATGGTCAACGTGGTGCTGCAGGTCCAACAATTGTAAAGCTTCAGAACATGCCATTCACTGTAACTGTGGATGAGATTATGGACTTCTTTTACGGTTACCAGGTGCTGCCAGGTTCAGTCTGCTTGCAGTTCAGTGAGAAAGGCCTGCCAACTGGTGAGGCAATGGTGGCTTTTCAGAACCATGAAGAAGCCACTGCTGCTGTAATGGACCTGAATGACCGACCTATTGGAGCACGCAAGGTCAAGATAAGCCTAGGTTAACGCCCCACCCAAAATAGACTAACTGCACATTAAAAAAAAATCCTAAAACTACCTTTATCAACCATCCAGGCAAAACAAAGCCAGCATAAACCATACCAGATTCTGGACTCAACTGTAAGCAGCTCAGTTTAGACATGACCCACTGAAGCCCCTCCCCCTTTGTAGATAATGTCAGGTAAGCCCCCACCTCCCTCCACACAGTCTGTCCAGTAGGGATACTTTGATCCAGACATTGCTCTTCTCTGCAGCTCCTCCACTGAGAGCACAAATTGATGATGATGTTGTTGGCGGGATTGTGGTCCTTTCTTACCCTGTTTTCAGTGCAGCTTTTCATCAAGTCATGTCCAGCGTTGACACACTGAACATATTTACCTGTTTTGTTGCTATGGTAACATGATGATTATAATGTGGCTGACAAACACTCTTGCTGTATGTGCTTACTTATGCTGTGCTGCTGGGGTTTAAAGTGTACATGCTATGTTGCTGTGGTGAAATAATGACGAAAAGCTATGTTGCCATGATCAAGTGTTTATGCTCTGTTACTATGATGACATTTCTTGCCATGGTAAAATCTGTACATGCTCTGTTGCTGTGGTAAAGTCTTCATACTCTTCTGCTTTAGTAAAATTATGATAAAAAGCTATGTTGCCATGATCAAATGTTTATGCTCTCTTTCCACTGTAAAAGGCTGACACTCTTGCTATGCTAAAATGTTGACACAATTCTGTGTTGCAACAAAACGCAGTTGCTTTGTAGAGGATGCGGGATGGGCAGGTTGATTACTGTGTTTTGTTTTGTAAATAATGACTCGACCCGCTGAATCTTTTTCTCTGTCACATTTTTCTGATGTTGCTGTGTTTGAACAATGCCACCCCCAACCACCCCCCCCTTTCCGCAGCACATGCTCAATGGGTTTTTGGACTGTAGAGCGCTGAGATGAAGTCTGTAGAGTTTTTTAGTTTGATAACTTTTTTGTTGTATGTATGTTCGATAGTGTTTTGGATGTTTTCACCTTAAAGCTCATTTTTATTTCTATTGTCAGTGTGAAAAAAAACCTTGTATGATCGTATAACCATACATGATGTGGGGTCTCCTTTGCTTTGGCTAATAAAAGGACATTCCTGATGCACAATTGCTCACCTTTAATCAGCTCTCTCTCACTGTCTGCTCTTCACTGCCTAATGATGCAAACTTTATGATGAATTGGTTCATTTGGTTAAGTGAGTCCCTTCTTTCTTAATGTTGTAAAACTTGAATGCAAGATGGGGTTTTCTTTGGAATACAGTTCGTCAATGCCATACAAGATACTTAGAATTTACTTTTGACCCAGTAAATGGCTCCAGGTTTGCCTTGAGTAATCATTGCTTTTGCATTCTGTGACTCCGCCACAGAATCGATCAAAATTAATTCAAAATGAAACTACCACCTCTGCTACCAAATGGGCATAGTGCTTTTCTCTGAGTTTTCCACTGAAACAGTGGCTAATGTCTGTTCTGTAGAACCACAAATGTAGATTATTTTTTTTCTTGCTTTTCCATTATATTTTTAAGCGAACTACTGGTAGTAGATTTCCGTTATATTCAGACAGTGAATCCTGGCATATTTAATTAACATTATGAACTCAGTTGATTAGTTTCACTGGTGTTTGTCTCCTAGCACCTTTACACTGATTGTAACAGCAAGGCTAGTGCACAGCTACCAAAGTAGCTATTGGCTGAACAGGCCAGTATGGAGTCAAATCTTGCAAATTGACATTGGAGTAATTTGGAATTATTCACTGTTTCATGTCATAAACAGCCAGAAAAAGTGCTGGTGCTTGTCAATTCTCAGCATGCTGAAAGTGAAATTGGATGGAAACATTCGAAAACTATTGTGAGGTAACATATGAGAAGTGCAAACAAAGGCACAAGTAGTTAACTTGGACTTTGAGGGGACTCAAAAGCGATCAATCTAGTTTAATTTAAGTGAGTAGTATATGATTAATGAGGCTCATGTTACGTTTTTTTTACATCAGTTATCCTGAGGAAATGACTTAATGATCAGGTTTATGTAAACGTGGTTTAATAGTTGGCAGGATGAAACAATTGTCTTGATCTCGGCATAACTGCTTTCTGTCCTTCATGTTTTATCCAAGTAGGATTATTCATAAAGAGTCTTTCTGTGAAGAGGAAAGACTCTTCAGGAAGTGGTTAACCTCCCAACAGGTACTCTGTTAACAGTATTCAACTGGTTGTGCATGCAGTTCTGAAGTGTGTGTGTGTGAAAGAAAACGGCCTGAATAAAGTGAAGTCAAACACTGTCTAGCTAAATGGTTGTTGGTAAAAAGATGATTGTGTCTGTGTTGTGGACCTGGTGTGTGGTGAAAAGGAAAAAGATGTACTGGAATAAAAGAAATCCAGATAGCAGACATCTGAACAGTGAGTCTATGGATGGTTGTGTGTGGGACTGAGGTAAAAATATCACTGAATGGCTGAGCTGTCAATCACCCACTGAGATCCCCCCCCCACCCCCCACGACTGATCAATAGACAGACAAAGGCAGGACTTGCAGGTGAGTGTTAAAAACATGAAAAATGACAGATACTGTATCAACAGTAGCCTGGAAATAACCTGTACACCATCATCATTGATCACAATTGTAGATTCACCTTGAATGACCATAGAGGATAGCTAGAGGATAGGAGTAACGAAAAAGGGACGTTGGCTATCTGTAAATGATAATTGGGGCATGGTACACTGTAGATGGTACAGGGTTGTTGGTAGATGGTATACCTTATCCTGTAGATGTTAGTATTTAGGTGATATGTATGAGCCAATAAATGGTAGTATTTAGATGGTAGATAGTGGTATGTTTTAGGTAGTATTTTGATAGTAGATGGTGATCTGACAGCAGCCTTTAGATGGTGTCCTCAATATGGCAGATAGTGTCATGTAGATAGTAGCTTTTTGTTCCAAATGGTGGCCAATAGATGGTATACTGTAGTCTGTGAATGGTGTAATGTAGATGGCCTGCCTATGGTAGTGTTTGATGCTATCTGGTGGCTGGTATATGGTGGCCTCTAGATGGTAATGTTAAGATGGTGACTTGTGGATAGTAGATAGTGTCCTACAGAGGGTAGATAGATGCCTGTAGATGGTAGCATTTAGGTGCCATGTGATGACTAATATATGGTAGATGGTGGTATGTGGATGGTGGCCTGTAAGTGGCAGTATTTAGATAGGTGGTGGTCTGAGGACCACCTGCTAAAGAGGGTAGATAGTTGCCTGTAAATGGTAGCAATTAGGTGCAAAGTGGTTGCCAATAGTAGCCTGGTAGCTAGTAAATAGTAGAAGGTGGCCTGTAGATGTTGGCATTCAACTAAAAGATGGTGGCCTCTATATTGTAAATGGTATCCTGTAGATAGCACCATTCTGGTGCAAGATGGTGGTATGTAGATGTTCTGCTGATGGTAGTGTTTTGATGCTATCTGATTGCTGGTAGATGGTGGCCAGGAAATTGGTTGAAAATTGCTAGTAGGTGGTAGCATGCAGATGGTGTTTGTAAATGATCATGTTGGAAATAACAGGGTAGCATATAGGTGGTAGGTTGTAGATAGTAGTCTGAAGATGGTAGTGTTTAGAGAGTAGATCTTAGTGGTCTAGATGGTTAATGGTAGCCGAGGTAGATGGTGGTGTGTGGATTGTAGTGGTTTATATAGTGGATGGTGGCCTGTAGCTGGTAGATGATGGTGTCAAGTACCCTTTTTTTCAGCATTGTTTATTGGAAGAAATTCAGATTGTGTAATTGTATGCTTTTCAGTTACTTTATTATGTATTTCCAAGGGAATAATAAAAAAAATAGACTTTTGAACCCGTTTTAGAATTCATCCCATCATAACTTTAGTGCAGGTCCTGACATGTGCAGTAGCTCAATCCAGACCTGTAGTTTGGATACCGTTGCAGTTTGAGGAATTTGATTCTTTATTAACTGAAGTGATATATTATTGTTTAATGTGTCATTTAATATGATTAATGTGATGATAATGAACATAGTGAATCAAGTTTAAAGACAGCTTGGGCTGGTAAAGGTGGACACAGATGGATGTAAGCAGTTTTCGTAGGGAATCGGCCCGTTAGAAGATGAGGATGATATGATGACGTCAAATACGGGTGAGGAGGGTGTGAGTGTGTGTCTTGAGTGTGGATGTGTCATACAGGGGTTAACACAGCACCATGGTTCTGTATACTATATCCCTTTTCTCCTCAGGACTCTATTTGTCTGCCTTTTGGTCTTCCTGTTCTGTTTCTCTTCTATGATGTGCCGCATTGCTGCTTTTTCTGACTCCACTGTGGTTCTGCTCCAGAGGATGAATAAAATGACCCTGTATTGGATGTTGAGGTGTGAGGATGCTGCCTCGAGCTGTATTCAGTTTTTTTTCTGTTCCTGCTCTGCTCTTACTGATCTCACCTGTGCCTTTTGAGAATTGTTCTGTTTTCTCTCTGATCATCCCATACAGCCTAAGGACTTTGGTACAGCTCATCTTCTGACTCATCAGACACCTTGAATGCGTTTTTGCTTCAGCAAGAGTACTTCCGGCTTCGGTGTGTGCCTTTCAACATAAAAGCACAGAAATGTACTTTTCAACAAGTCATGAATGGATTGTGAAGGGCCATTATTGTAATTGGAAACTATTTTAGTTTAGCTTACTAACACTTTTAGTATATTTCAATTACATTTCTCAGTATATGCTGCTATTATATCTTTGACCATATATCACTAGCTGTTACTATTTTGATCAAATGGCATCTGCTGAGAAAAACCTTAAGAGGGCGGTTATACACCTCAGCAATTTCACCTTGTGTGAAGTTTTTTTGGTCATGGTAATGTGATATTTAATCATGACACAATTTTTTTTTAATGTAAAAAGCTGTACTTAAGACTAGACAGTCATCCAGTGAGAACAGTTTCTAAGTTAAAAAATGTATCTGTGTTTGTTAATGCACAACCTGAAATATAAACACTGGTCTGTACTATCATTTTAAATACAGTACTTTGTAAAGCTGCTTTGATTTTGTTACTGTATGAATTATTTGTCAGAATACACGTAACTTATGTCATCTATGGATACGGTTGCAATTAACCGTGGCTCAGGAGGTAGAGCAGGTTGTCCAGTAATTGGAAGGTCACTGGTTCGATTTCCCTGGCTGCAATGTCGCAGTATCCTTGAGCAAGATACTAAACCACAAATTGCACCTGATGAGCTGGTCAGCACCTTGCATGGCAGCTTCTTCCATCAGTCTATGAATAAGTGTGTGAATGGGTGAATGTGACAAGTGTTGTAAAGCGCTTTGAGTGGTCAGTAGACTGGAAAAGCACTATATAAATGCAACAATTACCATTAATGCGCTCTCCCTTTTATCTGTTAAATAAATCATGTTAATGCACATGATATCCAAGAAACATACAAGAACAACAGCTGAAAGACACTTCAGACTTTTAGACTGGAGAGGGCAAACTCAGTGGGGGTGGTGTGTGTTTGTGTGTGTTGGGGGAACTATAGGCTGTAATTAGATTATATGAAAGCCTTTCTAATCCTTTTTGACTTTGGCCTGTTTCTTTTTCCCACTTTTTGGCTCTTTGGACATTGGCTTTGTGGAAGCAAGGTGGGCAATTGTGTCAAAATGAGCCCACCCTGCTTTTATTGGAGAGAAAAAAACAAGAATAAAGCTATTTTTTATACTTACTGTGTTACTGGAGTTTTGACAAGTTCTTATTGCCTTTATGGCGCAGGCACCTTGCGATTGAATGTAATAAATTGATGCCACATTGACTGCAGTGATTGTATTTAAACATAATTAGTTGATATTGTGTGTATTAATGATCAAAGGTAGCAAAGCATTTGCTTCAAGCTTAGCTGATTCATTGCGGCCCATTCTGCTGTAAAAAAACAGATATGAAAGGATTTGTTGTGATGCTGCTTTTATTCTGAAGGAGCTGGGCCGGAAGTGCGATCTATTGTTGCTGCTACCTGCTTTAGCGCTGGAAACGTCATGCAGTTGCCTGGGGCCCAGAGGGCGTGACTGACAGTCGCTGTCCAATTAGAACGCAGTTGTGTCGCTTCCTGTCCAATCAGAGTGCATCCTGTTTATGAGCCGCTCCCTGTTAGCTGTAACTGCTGAACGGAAACAAGCGGCTTCATTCGGGCGCAGTTACAGTCAAATTATTAACTCCAGTAGTTTTCAGTTGCAGTAAAAAGTGCACAGAGTGGTCAGGTAGCGGTTCGGGCACTCTCTTGTGTGTTTACTCTCGCTGAAAAGGTGTCGTTTCCTGTTCCGGACTGTGAGTAGTTTGCCTCCGCGCCCTGGTGTTTGCTCCTGTGGTCAGTGGAAGATAAAAATATAACGGATCTGATAAGGTGATTTACAAAGTTTATATTGACGCATATGCTGTGTGAGTGTGAGGGAGAATGAATGAGAGAGAGCGTGTGTGTGTGTGTGTGTGTGTGTGTGGTTGTGTACTGTGCTGGTTTAACTGGTATACTGGTGTTACAGCCTCAGTCAGTCTCATGCTGGTGTTGCCTTCAGGTGCTGTTCATTCATTTTGAGGAGAAAACAGTTTCAGGTACATCAGCTGTCACCTGAAAGCTTTTAATGATAATAAACCAGCAGACAGGCTGGTGTACTTGTATGATCCCAGTATTGATTTGGGAAGAGAACTGGAAGTTTGGGGTGAGTCATGAGAACTGAGTCTGTTCAGGTGAATTAATTAGTGGTTGCTGCTCCGATCATTTGACCCACTTCATATAAAGTTGGGTAGTTAAGCAATGCATCGTATTTTATTTGTTTATTGTAGATTGTAGAATTTGAAAATGTCCATCCAGAAAGTAAATATTAACTATAGCTACCATATAAATGATATGAAGTTGAAAGTCCAACACTCAGGAGAAGGAGTAAAATATAATGCAGTGGATAGTTCAAGTACTCAAAGTAGATTTACCCTTGCATTACAAGTAAGATACTTGATTAAATGTACTTATTTAGTTACTTTACACAACTGGTTGCCACGAAGTGAAACTAAAAGTATCCCAAATCACATTTTAAAAGTTAAATTCCCATTTATCCTTCTTAGTGAAGTCCTTTTTTGAAACTTTACTGGAACCAAACCATCTTAAGTTTCCAAAAATATCTCATCTCAGTGTCTTTCATAACTTCCGACTGTGACGTATTATGTTTCGACAGAAGAACACAACTGACCGCAACTCACAATGAGAGTGTTTTCACCACAAACATGGCACAGAGAGCCCAGCCTCAGTTTGTAACTGCTGATGAAGGAGATTCTTTCACTGTAGATTAGTCAGTTTATTCAGTGTCGGTTTGAGGACTGCTGGCCTCCTTTGCATGCGGAAAAGATACATTTGTACAGTCATACTGTGTTATCTTAACAGCCTCAGCATAATATAAAGGACATTTAATGTTTAAGAGTGAGACAGGTTGATCATAGATCCAGTCGGGTTTATGACTTTATTTCTGCTGTGCATCAGCAACTATAAGAGTTGTTTTATTGTGGACTGAGAATTGTAAAGAAAGTCTTTGGGTTCATTGTTGAGCAGCAGATGTGGCATCAGATGTTTGCATCGTTTGATTTACAGTCAAAAAATCCAAAGATATTAAATGTAATTTTCACAGAAGACAAAGATCAGCAGCAAAAACTCACAGCTGGGAATCTATAATGTTGCAATTTAATAATTATGTAATTTTTGCTCTACAAACGATAAGTCAATTATCACGGCTGCTTAATTATCTCGTGATCCGCTAATGGACTTACAGTTTCAGCTGTAATCGTCTTTAACTCACTGAGTCTCAGGAGCTGTGTGTTGTAGAAGTGGTGGTAGACGGTGGCTCGTGTTGGTCATAGTTCTTGTTCTCGCTGTTGAAAGTACCGAATATAAGGCTTTACTTGAACGTCCTTTATGTAGCATTTTATAGCAGTATTTATTTATAAATAAATAACACTATAATGTAGTTGTAAGCAGATATAAGTGTTTATTAACCTTTTTAATACTTTTAAAATGTCCTTATAGCTGCAACCAACTCCATTATGGTGTGCTACAAGCTACTTATTAAATGTTTACAATAGAGCTGCAGCTAGTGATTAGTTTTTAATTGTGGATAAATCTCTAGAGTATTTCTTGACTAATCGATTAGTTGTTTGGTCTAAAAAATGTCAGAAGATCTTTTGTCAGCATCCTAAAAATATACAGTTTACTGTCAGAGGAATAAAGAGGATTCATAAGAACAAACTCTTCATGAATGATAAAAGAGTGGATGGCAAATGTTAATGTACATAATTCATTGTTGGTACAAAAGAGGTACATTTATTGTTTGTCTACTTATAGTAAAACCAGTAAACTGACATTTATAACACACATTTGAAGCAGATAAAACAGAAGCCGTTGCATTTACTGCATGTGTTCCTGTTGAAGTTCCGGTTGTAAAGAGTCTTTGTAAGACACTTCTTGACCTCTGCTTTCTGTCAAACTGAAGCTCCTGAACAGTTTTTTGAACAGTTTTCTGACCAGTTGACGCATTTTTGTTTTAATGCAACCCGACTGTGCAATCTGCTTACATGCTGAAGTAATTCTGACCTGAATCCCTCTCTGTCCCCCCTCAGATGGCAGACTGTGTCTCTAAGGTGGAGCTGAGCGTCTCCTGCTCTGACCTGCTGGATAAAGATGTCGGATCAAAGTCTGATCCTCTGTGCGTGCTGCTGCAGAAAAATGGAGGAGACAAGTGGGTCGAGGTAACGCGGCAGTCACACTACATTACACATGGGTCTTTATTTTATTTTACTTTGAATTTTATGTAGGATAAATTCAACATCCTCTTCCCTCTCTGTCAGCTGGGTCGCACTGAGCGTTTGAACAACACCTCCAGCCCGTCCTTCAGTCAGCGTCTCAGAATCGATTATCACTTTGAGACGGTTCAGAATCTGAAGCTCGGGATCTACGACATCGACAACTCCTCCTTTGACCTCGGCGATGATGACTACCTGGGAGGGGTGGAGCTAACACTTGGACAGGTACACAACAGACCACCTTATAAACCAGACTCAGTAAAAACTGGTGTTTTTTCCTTTGAGTCTGGTTAAGACGGGTCCTGTCATATTCACTTTCCAGTGGACTGGACAAATCTATATCTGACAAACTTTAACTTTAACTCAGTCTCATATTCATCTTCACCTCTCACATCTCTTCTACCTTTAACGTTTTAATTTTTACAGAAATACGTCAATATGTTGACACAAGACAGAACAGAGAATATTACTGAAAACTTCATTATATACTGTAATTCCTAAAACAAGCTGATTTACCTGTCAGTGAAAATAATAAAATTATAATAATGTTAATGATAATTATATTTGTTTTAATAAAAGTTTTTTGGGCAGATTGTATCATTATCCAGGTCCAGATTGTTTTGTGAGACTAAGAGTCCAAAATCCAGTTTACAGTTTTATATATAAGCAAAAAGTCACATTTGAGAAGCTGAAATTAGAATTTTTTGGGCACTTTTAGCTTGAAAAATAATCAAAACAGTTGCTAAAGCTTGTCAACTTAATCATTTGAGCTCATCTGTATGTAGAAAATTTGTTTTTTCTCCGTTTACTTGTGCGTGATGTCCAGAGGAGTGTGAGCGCCCTCTGGAGGTCAGATGTAGTTGTGACCCTCTGCTATCATCTGATTGGTTGTTTTTTAAAAGTGAATGAGACGCGTTGTTACAGCTTTTACATGAATTCATAACCAACATGTTTAACAGTGATTCTACGGAATAATTGTTTATTTACAGAGTTGTTCTTCGGGGGCAGAAAAGTTTCTAAAGTCCACAAATTGGTTTCAGCGTCACACCACCCTCTGCTGGACAAACTCCATAATCACAACACTGTCTCTGAATTTAAAGGGCTGTGTTTCGTTTCTCTTTTATTCAAGCTGCTTCACCGTTAATGCTTTCACTGCGGAACTGATACAGTATCAGAACGTGTTGTCACGGATTCAGCTGAAGACGAAACCTCCTCTTTGTGAGTTTCAGATAGTTTCCAGTAAAACTATATCCAGACCGCTGCAGCTGAAGAAAGGCAAACCTGCAGGGAAAGGAACCATCACGGTATGTACAATGTCATGCTCTGTTGTGTGTCCGTGACGAATCCATTTCTGTGACGATCAAAACAAT
>OMLP01032067.1:18107-28532 GCA_900302685.1 Spondyliosoma cantharus | reverse complement strand
CCCTGAGATGAGCTGGCAACTCATCCAGGGAATACCCTGCCCTCGCCCGGAGAGATAACTGGGATTGGCTCCAGTAACCCCCGCGACCCCTTGAATAAGGGGGATAAAAGCGGTAACATCCCCGCGACCCTCACGGATAAGCAGAAGAAAATGAGATGAGATCTCCCATTTTGTTCAACTTTAACTGAGTGAATGTGCCCATTAGGCCAATAAAAACACTAATTTACTGTATTGGGAATTGTAGAAATCGTTATTACAGGGTGTGTCATCATAATTATGGTCCGTACAAAATTACACCACCAGGCAGTTGGATGTAATGTTGCTCTCAGGGACAGTTTAGTTTGTGATCATTCAGATCAATATGTATTTATTACCCACATTAGAAACCATCTGAAATGAGTGTGGGACTGTTTCCTCAACACTAATGTGACCGCATCTTTATTCTCTCTTCATCATGCACATGTCTACTCCAAAAACAAAAGAAACCTAGACACAAATGTTCTGAATAAAGTCACTTAAGCATGTGGTGAGATGAGATGACGGCATGATTTCTTTTCTCTGTTCAGGATACGTTTGGGAAGTCGGATCCGTTCCTGGAGTTTTTCAAAAAAGGAGACGATGGAAAGTGGCAGCTGGTGCACAGAACAGAGGTACACACACACACACACACACACACACACTAGCTATATAGTGGATACAGTTACATGCTCCGATCTCAGACACAGAGTAAGTAAATAAATATTTATTTTAAGCTCAAAAATTCTGATTAAAAAACATGGTATAAAAACGGGTTTCGAGACTAATGCACAAAAGTTGAAATCATGAAAGATGATGATGGAGGTTTGTGTGTGTCTGTGTAGGTGGTGAAGAACAATCTGAGTCCCACCTGGAGGAAGTTCACTGTTCCTCTGCAGACGTTCTGCAGCAGCGACCTCGACAGACCGCTGAAGGTTCCACCGATCAGAATCCACCTCTATTCAAAACCACCAATCAGAATCCATCTTCAGTCATAACAACCATCACATAAATCTCTTCCTTCTGCAGGTGGATTGCTCTGATCATGACAGCGATGGATCTCATGATCTTATTGGTTCTTTCACCACTAAAGCCTCTGATCTGCAGAAAGCAGCACACGGTTCACCGGTGAGTTCACTGATGATAAAACATTTAAAGTCTTTCCATTGGCTGGTCGGAGTTGATTCAACTGTGTGATGTTTTGTCCCCCAGGTGGCGTTTGACTGCATCCACCCTGAGAAGCAGAAGAAGAAGAAGAGCTACAAGAACTCCGGAGTCGTCTCTGTGAAGAGCTGCAAGGTAGAGACTACGTTACCCAGAGTTCCCTGCTGGGAGTTATTGGACCTCATGGGACAGCAAATCGTACAGTAGTCAATGAGGAGAGACAAATAGATTTTTGGTCCTGTTTAAGTTGAGTCATGAACTACAGATATGATGTTTGCTGATTTAAAAGATCATTTTCAATGTCAAGGCAGTGGAAGTGTCGTATCTCATCTAGTTTTGTAGTCGGTGAACTACATCATCTCGCTCAATACACTGAGATAAGGTCCCATGAGGTAAACCGGAAGAGGCGTGACATCGATTCTCTATTTATAAACTAAAAAAAGCACTTGTTGTCGAGTGATTCTTTGGCTCACACCGTGTCTTTGTGTTTCTGTGTGTTTGCAGCTGGTGGTTCAGCACAGCTTCCTGGACTATGTGATGGGAGGCTGCCAGATCAACTTCACCGTAAGTCAACAGGAACCAACACATGTTAAATGATTTAGTTTCGGCCACCAGTCTGCAGGCCCTTCATTTATTAATCATAACATCATAACTGATGTATCAAAGACACAATGTATTGACTGCTTGATTGAATTAACACGTAAACGATGTATCTCAATAATGAATGGATGTTTGTAGGTGTGGACTCATGAATGAATGAATGTTGTATGAACACTTGTAGGTGGGGGTCGACTTCACCGGCTCTAATGGGGATCCTCGCTCGCCCAACTCTCTCCACTACATGAGTCCAGACGGGTTGAACCAGTACCTGTCTGCTCTGTGGTCTGTGGGACAGGTGGTCCAGGACTACGACACGTTAGTGCACACTCACAAACAGCCTACGCCTTTAAAATATTCATCAAATCCTCAGACATACAGACACAGACCCCAGGATGTACAATGCCGAACACTAATTCAAACCTGCATCCTAATCCCTAAATCTCACAGTTTTTTATTTTTGTTTATGTAACTATAACGGTGGTTACTTTCTGTTTCCTCTTTCAGTGATAAACTCTTCCCAGCTTTCGGATTTGGAGCCAAACTGCCTCCAGACTATCAGGTCAGCTCTCTAACCAACCAATCACAACGCAGCTTTCTTCAGCCTGTCAAGTGTGGCATCACAATTTAGCCCCAACCAGAGTCGTCATTGAGTCTGTTATTTTGTAATTTTATGATTTTGGTTAGACTAAACAACCAATTACAAAAGTTGAAATTATGTCATCAGTTTTGTAAGCAGCCAGTCAGAGTACAGCTTGTAGATTGTCAGTTTTATTTAATGTTGTGTTGTTGATCTTACAGGCTGCACACCATGAGTTTGCCCTCAACTTCAACCCCACCAACCCCTACTGCCAAGGTACACACACACACACACACACACACACACACACACACTCAGTAGGACTGACATACATTTTGAAATCCCAGAATTCAGAAATTCTGGGATTTTGATTCCTTGCTTTCCTTCCTAATTTCAGTCTTTTTCTCTGTTCAGCTAAACTTATTTAATTAGATTGTTTGAGCTATTTAACATATATAAAATGTTTTGTTTTTTTGTTTTTTTATCTTAGCTAACCTTCTTCCCTTCTGTCTCTCTCAGGTATTCAGGGGATCGTTGAAGCCTACAGGCAGGCTTTGCCTCAGCTGAAACTCTCTGGACCCACAAACTTCTCTCCCCTCATCACTCATGTTGCTTCCATCGCCGCGACCGCTGCGCAGACCAACACTGCCTCTGTGAGGACACACACACACACACACACACACACACAACACACAAGAACACGCATGAAAAAAATTCACCAAAAACACACACTCACACTGACTCTCTGATCTGTCTCTCTGTAGCAATACTACGTCCTCCTCATCCTCACTGACGGTGAGATCACCGACTTCGATCAGACCCGGGACGCCATAGTTCGGGCGTCGCGGCTGCCGCTGTCAATCATCATCATTGGGGTGGGGCCGGCAGACTTTAAGGCCATGGAGCTGCTGGATGGAGACGATGGTGTGCTGAGGTCGACAGTGGGGGAGGCGGTCGCCAGAGACATTGTCCAGTTCGTCCCATTCAGGCAGTTCAAAGATGTAAGTATATATATCTTGAATTTGTCAGAGTGTGCAGTCAGAGGAAGTCTCAAAGGATAGAGGCACAGTCTGTCTTAAAACAGCAGCCAGGACCTTATATAAACGTTTGCTTGCTGTAGTCATTCCTCCAATTCATACAGATAATTAAAAGATTCCTTTCTATTGTGTTTTTTCGTGTAAGTGAAGTCAGACAGAAATCGTCAGTCTTCCTTCTGTGCAGAAGTCTACTGTATTGCCTGTAGACCATATTCAAACGGCTGCCATTTTCCTCTATAATAGTCCTATAAATGCAGAGAATCTGACACATCCATAACATTTGACAGTTTCCTAGTTGATCAGCAACTAAAAAGTGAAGAGACAGTGAAAACGTGGAGGGTTGGGCCGTAGACAAAAGCTAACGTTAGCATTCAACCACTTCAAACTTGAATTGCAACACAACACCAGACAGGCACTTACATGTATCTCTCTCTCTCTCTTTCTTTCTCCAGGCTCCCACAGCGGCTCTGGCTCAGTCTGTCCTCGCTGAGGTTCCCAACCAGGTGGTGTCTTACTTCAAGATGAGAGGCCTTGAACCACCTAAGCCAAAGGATGCGCCTAAAGCCTAAACTCCACCCCGACACACCCCAACTGTGCACTCCTCACACCCGACCACGATGCTGAAAGCCAACCCCTCATCTCATTCCAGGATCAGGCCACGCCCCTCTGCTCTGGCCCCGCCCACGCAATCGACCACTCTTCAGGGACCAACCTGATGTGTTGCACTGAATCTCAGCCAATCATAATGCAGCACTGAGCTGTTAGCCAATCAGGAGGCCATGAGCGACCACTCCCAGTTTTTATTTTTATTTTTTATATTAAAGTAGTATAGGTGATTGGTTATTGATTCCTTCTGCTGCTTCCACACTAACTATGCATATCACATGTGTTTACCAACATGTGTTTATCAATCACAAAGCCACACACACACATGAAGGAAGTGTCCGCCATTTTTGGCTCCACATTCTGAATGTTGCCATAGAGAGTTACATCTGTATTGACTTTGATTAGAGAGTTTGAGTTTGTGGGGTTCCCATTCACTTCAATCTAGTCAGCATCTTGTGGACATTAGAGGAACCGCAGCTGTGTTAATCTCTCTATAGCCATTGGTTTCTATGTTACTATGGCGACTCTTTGCACCCTGGACCAGCTCTGTGTGTGTGTGTGTGGCTCTGATTAGCTGAATTGATCAGGTGTTGATACTTTGCACTTTGCTTTTGCTCTAAATGCTGGAAAATTATATTATAGCATTATATATTATATATCATAGCTTTACTACTATAGCCTTTCCAACAAACTCTACTATAGCCTTACTGTAGACTTCAGCGTAGCCTCAGCACGCTTCAGCTGCTTCCGCCTGAATGTTTCAAGACTCTCAGTGGTTTGTTGATCTCGCCGTCTTGGCTCCCAGTGCCAAACTCATTTATTCCACGAAGCTGTGTTTAGTCTGTGTTTCCCAGTTTGAACCTGTAAACACTAAACCTGATCAAGTGCTACAGAGGACAGCTTGCTACTTAAAGATCCCAGAATGAAGTGCCTTTCTGAATAAAACCTCTGACAGCTTCTGAGTCTTCAGAATTTAATATTTGCTGGGAGCCAACGTGGCTGACTCAGTCATGATGTTGTGATGCTGCGTTCAAGTCATGTGGAAGTTATCATACATGCTTTAATCAACTAAATCAGACTATTTTTCAGTTGTGGGTTGATCACACGCTCGTGTCTGAAAAGTAACAAGGCGCCCTCAAGTTGATGATTTAACTTAACTACATTTGTTTGGCGTTAAGCAGGTGACTGATTCTTACATACTGCACCTTTAACCGTCTCTCTTCAGCAGTCAATATTTAAACAAAGCAGAAATGCAAAAACAACCTTAAAAGGAACATGACCGCTGTCTCCAGTTCTCCAGGAAGTCGTAAACACGGCAACCCTTCATCCCACATGACCACAGCGTGGCGTCCACCATGGCTGAGCAGCATCACTGAGAGTCTGACTGTAGTCTGCTCTGTTTAAATACCAAAGACTATTTCCTAATTAATGTAGCTCCTCCCATTGGGCACTCTGTAATGACCTGAACACACACATGCTCACACAATGTGTCAAAACTCATGTTTACTGAAGCAAAGCCACATTTAATGTTGTCAAAATGCTTATTAAAGAGTTTCTGCCAACACGTCATCTGCAGCCACTTTACTTGCAACTGGTTAGAATTAATTTCAAATCAGTTTTTAACCTCTTTAAATCACCACTTTTGCTGTTGATGTGATAGAAATGATAGAAAGGAAAGGACAAGTTTTGAAGTTATATTTTTGGCTTTTCTTGTGGGTCCATTTTATTTACTTGACATCTTTAACGTGCATTTTATTTGTAGCACTGACATTTGACAATTCTCCATGTTTGGGAACAGTTTGTGTAGCAAAATAATCGTTTTACTAGTTTTTGTAGCTTGGAGCGGCATCTGTAAAGCGTTTTGAATTGGGGGGGAAAAAAGTGTTAGAGAAATGCTGTGCAGCTACATCTAATGGTGTTAATCAGCAAATGGAGCTAAAACTACAAAAAGTGTTCATTTATGCAGCTGTTTTCTAGAGAGACCGACCGAATTTCAGGAGAATAACAACTTTGTCCATGTAGTGAAGAGTTAGAAAAATGATTAAACGGACCACGAGTTCAGATGTTCGTCGATTTAATTTTAACTTCCTTCGATGCCAATCTGAAAAAACATTCTCTAGCTTGAAGTCCCTGTCAGTCTGCCATGATGATGAGTTGTTGCCAAAATAGTGTTTTTATGTTCAAGTTGAAGGGAATTCTGTTTTCACACATGTGGTTTAAAATGTTAAAAAAAAAGAGCCTCTGTTGTTGGAAATTTGAAAAGTGAAAAAATCCATTCAGCCTTACCTGCAGTAGCTGTGGTTGTGTAGTCACATGATGCTGTGATGTCATCGGGTACAGCGGCTTCTTGAGAAGGGGGAAAAAGAGAAGAAAACGCTGCCTGTCTCGTCTTGATAGAGAACTACATCTCCCACGATGCTTTGCTCAGCTTTTGTTGGTTTATTCACAGCGTCATGTGACCCCAAGCTTTACTGCTCACTAACTCAACTTATCCCAGTATATCAACTAACCCAGTATAACCAGTGACATCATGTCTGTATGAATGCTGCCCGTTACAACACAATGATAATAAAACAACTTTGGGAAAGAGAAAAAAAAAATGTCTTTACTGTCTTTCAGTGTGTGTGTGTGTGTGTATGTGTGTTTTAAGGAGGAAACTAGTTGAGCAACTCTATTTGCTTTCTCAAACATTAGAGAGGACCTGCCCTTACATACACACACACACACACACACACACACACACACACCGGTGCCACACATCACCCTGTGAAACAGACGACAAACACACGGCAGTTAGTTTCCAGTTGCTGAAGTGACAGGACATAAGAGAGCAGAGGAGACGACTTCAGAGTGACACGATGTAGACAGGTGACCAGGTGAACAGGTGAACAGGTAGACAGGTGAACAGGTATCAGGATCATCATGTCCATCAGTGTGAATCTGAGGAGGATCTCCAACCTGCCAGGACGATCGGACAGAAAGGTGGAACTCTCCTTCAGAGGTCAGTAACTAACCGGTCTGTATCCACCTGGATACAAAAATGCCTCATTACATTATATATTATTATCAAATATTATATAAATACTGTACACAAAAGTATGTACACTACCCTTCCATAGTCAGCTTTAAGTCACCTTCAGTCTTCCTGGTTTGTTCTCGGCTTCTTAACTCAGAAACATACAAAGTGAGCTTCTAACTTTGTGACAGTTTGGCAGCTTCTTTAAATTTACGCTGTTAAAATGCTCCATTGCAAGTAAAGGTTGAATAGTTTTAATGGCAAATTAGCCTTAATTTATCAAAAGTGAAAGTACTCTTCATGTATATTGTTTCCTTTCACATCTTTATATCAGCCTGGATTACTTACTTGTGATACATGAATGAGTAAGCAGTATTTTAATGTTTCACCTGGTCAGAGTGGAAATCCGTATAAACCGTTTATATCATGTTTCTATGAATCGTTTCCCTGTTTCAACAGCAGGTGAAACAACAACAACAGAGTCATGTGTTGTTTCTATTTACTGACTCTGATGTGGCTCAGCAAATAATTATTGTCCAGGAAAACACAAGGAGGAAACTTTACACTTAAATGTCGTAAAATATTTTTCCACACTAGAAGGACTGAATATTTCAATGGGAGCATGTTGGGAATGTGTCTGTTGGTCAGTATGAACAGGAGGAATGATGACGTATTTAAAACAGTTCATATCAGCACCCGACTATTGTATCATTGACTTTAAAAAAATGCGAACCTGTCCTTTAAGTACAGGCCTGTCGTATAGTTACTGTAGACTTTTGGACTGTTTTATTGAAATACTTTTAAGTTTTCACAGTATTCAGTATCTTGTCACCTGGTGCTCACGGAGAGTCAGGTGGAGCTTTGTAGTCCAGAAAAACATTAAAAAAAAAACTCAAACCTCAAAAGTAAAAAGCTCATCCGACATAATCCAAGTCTGCTGGAACCCCCGAGATCGACGTTGTTTACACCCTTTTTTAGCTAAAATCTCGTTTGTAGCTGTTAGGCTAACAGCACTCACCCTGTGTGAATTGGTTGCTCGATCTCAACCGCGTGTCAAGAGTGTAAATAAAGTCTCTTCAGATCAAATGTGGGGATCCTGCGACTTCCTGCGACCTGGGAGTCCGTCATCAAAGTCTGCCTGTGTTGAAATGCTCCTTCGTGTTTCTAAATGTGTTTCTAGTCAATTTAAAATCAGTGGTGAAGTTTGTGTCGTCAGCCAGCATCACCTGGATGCATCCGCACTGTTGCTATGGTTACCTGTCTGTCTGTCTGTCTGTCTGTCTGTCCTCCAGGTTTCACCCATAAAACCAGAGCCCTGCAGTGTGAGAACTTGGCTATCTTCAACGAGGTCAGTAAAACCACGTCGCCGAGGACTTAATCAGACCAATCAGGAGCACAGGACAGGGTGATGATGTCATCATCATGACCAGACGCTTCCTCTAATGTCCTCTAATGAGACTGGACTGAAGTGAACAGAGGAAACCTGCAACTTTTAGATTCAGTCTGTACTTCTGAGTTACAGTTCAGTTAGAAACAGCTGCTGAGATTTCAGATCACATGACCGTCATCATATTTCTGCTGTGTGTGTGTGTCTGTCTGTGTGTGTGTGTGTGTGTGTGTGTGTGTTTCGGCAGGTAGCTGCAGCTGTTTGTCGGCTTCAGATTGAAACTATTTTAATGGCGCTGATAGGAAACTGTACCACTCCTACTGAACACACACGAACACACAACCTCTCCTTCAGCACACACACACCTACAGTTGACGTGATTCTGCCTCATTCTGCCGTGGTGCCCAGCGAGGCTCCTGGAGGAAACAGCAACCACCAAAAACCAACACGAAAGGAAGAATTCATACTCTTGAATTCTTCTTCTATTTTGCTTTCCTCCTCTTTGTTTTCTTCTCCTTCATTTTCTTCCTCTTCTTTATCATCATCATCATCATCATCATCACCATCTTCTTCTTCTGCTCCGTTTTTGTGTCCTTCTTCGTCTTCTTCTTCTGCTTACTTACGCATCAATTATCCAGCTAGTGACTTTGAGGATGCCATTGTTGGTCGGTCTACCACCTCAGCCCAGGCTGAAATGTCTCAACAACTATTAGATTTACCTGCAGACCTTCACGGTCCCCAGAGGATTAATGTTCATGACGGTGGTGATCGTCTGACTTTGCCGTGGATTTTGGTGCGGACATTTATAATCCTCAGAGGATGAATTGTAATAACTTTTATGACTTTTATCTTCAACCACCTCCACTGTAAGGTCAAAAACAAAAACCTTAACCAGGTGTTTTTTGTGCCTAAACCTAACCAGAGCATGAGCACATTCATAAAATAGAAAATTTGAAGTAAGCAACATAAAGAACTGTACATTTGTAACATATCCATGTTGAAACGACAGCCCTCTGTCAGTGTTTACACAGGACACACACTCACTGTTACGTAAAATGGAAGAAAGTAGACAGAGACATCTTCTCTGGAGACGAGCCGTTAACCTTTCTCCTTTCTTCACTCTGTAACTGCATGATCGACCCTCAGTAGTCGACTCTAACACGAGCAGTAAATCGAGTTTGCAGACATTAAGAGACTTGACGTGGTGAAGTTACAGATCGCTGCAGAAGCAGCTGGATAAATGACTTTTATTTAACAGTAGTAAATGCGAGAGACATGAAACATGCAACATCCCTGCGTTGTTATTATGTAAATTACAGTAACGTCTGAGTGACGTGAACACAGCCGTGAGTCTCTAAGCTATATATCTGTGTGCAGCCACTGAGTCAGGCTGCTGTTTGTTCTTCAGGTGTGACCAGGTGTTTTCCCTGTGTGTGTGTGTGTGTGTGTGTGTGCCTGAACTTAACACATAGTGATAAATGGTTGTATAGAAAACTCTGAGTTTTTCTCTGTTTGCAGTTTCCCTGATATCAACGCAGCAGCAGTATCTCAGGAGGTAGAGTGTGTGTGTCATTGATCACTGGGTTTGTGGTTTGATCCTCGGCTCTGAAATATCGCCGAGCAAGACACTGAACCTCAAACCTCACAACGGTTGTGCAGGGTCACTTGAGCCGTTTCTGTCGACTGAAGAAGGCTGTGATGTTTCAGAGCATAAAGTAATCTACGTTTTTGTGTGTGTGTGTGTGTGTGTGTAGCATTTCCGTTGGCCTCACTATGGAAAAGTGATCAGAGATGAAGTTTTGTCCATCAGTGTCTACAACCACAGTAAAGTCTTCTCCAACAGGTAACACACACACACACACACACACACACACACACATACCCACGAACACGTAAACTCATATTGCCTTCAAATACTAAAAATGTGTGTGTGTGTGTGTGTGTGTGTGTGTGTGTGTGTAGACTGCTCGGTAAGCTGGTTGTCAGTCTCCAGCATGTTGTTACCTCAGGGAGGCTGTTGCTA